>JABUQX010115536.1:0-17500 GCA_015478945.1 Trachelipus rathkii | reverse complement strand
CTTAAGCCCAGGTAGAAGAGCGCTTTTTCTGCCACCGAACGTCTTCAAGAAAAGAGGCCGTCCAGCCCGTCTCACCAAGAGAACAACAACAATCCCTATTGTTCCTCACCAGATCATCCTGTGTTCCCGGCCGAGAACGTCCAGACTGTTCGCTGATCTTTCCTATTGGATCGAGTTTGCTGTCCAAGTATGCATACCTGATACTGGTACCAGTGCTGTCAAAGCTCTTCATAGCTCAGATGTTCAAATATGCTCCCCACAATTGCGCCTGAAATAATTACAAAATCCATTGAGCATTATAAATAACTATTCACAATAACAATGATCCAAATATAAATATATGCCACTAACACTTTAAATGGTAATTCTTTTAAATTGAAACAAAGGGTAAATTTAATACTCAATTTCTGTCTGCCTGCGAAGTTTATAATCATAACTTAAACTTACCCGTCTCCACGGGATTCTTAGCCTGAACCATTCAGTTAACGGCGATTTTAATTCACTGCACGACTTTTAGCTTTATTCATCATCCTGGTAACCTTTGACCTCTGGCTTTGAATGATAAGTCACACCTCTTTACCTTTAAAACAGTTGGTAGTTTTATTTCAACAATACAAACCCTCTTACGCGACGCCGCTCCTCAGAGATTGGACGTCAATTAATCTCTAAAGAGGAAGAAATATTTACAATCTTCAAGCTTCAATGCACTTTAAACCTTGAACTAAAAATAAGTTGATATCCAAGAAACATCCGTTCTGACCTTGTAAAACCTTGAAGCTCCAAAGCAGCCTTTGGATCAACGAAACCCTACGTACCACATCCAGAAAACACAACAGTAATCACCAGTAATAATTTTTGTGTTTAGTTTGATTTCTACAGAGCCTTGGTACACTCAACCTCTCCGGTGCCAACACCGTTAAGTGTTATCTCCACAGGCCATTCCAGAACGATGAGTCCAACTTGTTGAGTCATCCCAGATGATAGATTGGAAATAATATGCTGATGAAAGAAGAGGCCACAACTTGAGACTCAAAACTGCAATCATATCTTGATAGGAGTCGCCTGGAAAGAAGTGTGCATAGGAGATGTGACAAAGTGTGCTTTTCCTGACTCTGGGTCAGTCATTATTGAAAGAATTCTACAAGTACTGTGAAACTTTTTGGTCAAAAAGTCGTGAGCATTTCAGTGCAGTGGTGGGTTTCAAACGACTAGTCCACGTAAATTAATACACACAAGAATTTGGCACATAGGTAGAGATAAATTGTTGGACGAAAATTAAAATTTGTTTGGCATCAGAGATTTATTCTGTCATACAGAAATGTGTGTAGAACTTCTGTCGAAGTGCCAACTAATGAAAGTCGACTACAAAGTCATCTATCCACCGGTTTGGAAGGTCGAGGTTAAAAATCCATTTGAACTGGTGGCTGCAGATGTGATGTCGCTGCCAAGAACACGGAGAGGCAACGTAGCGTGTATGGTTGCAATTGACCACTGTAGTAAATGGACAGCAGTAAAACCACTGACAGATAAATCTGCAAAAGGTCTATCGGAAGCATTTGAGTACCATATTTTACCGGCTCTTGTGAGTACCCCTTATAAGATTATAACCGATAATGGAGTAGAATTTAGGAGTATGAGATTTGAAGATATGTTGAAGAGCTTTGGGATAGACCATGCATATAGTAGGCCATATAAACGGGCGATCAATGGGGCTGTGGAACTTCTTAATAGAACTTTTTCAGAGATCTTAAAAAATATCATGATGGAGGAGTAGGAGTGGGATATTTGCCTCCCAAGAGCAGTGCTGACATATTACAATACTGGACACACTGGACTCGGTATGTCGCCAGCCGAGAAACTCATGACGGAACAGCACGAAGGAGATATGGTATTACCAATTCCTTGAAAGAAGCAGGAAAAGTGGTGAGAAGGTCAACCGAACTGGTTACCTTATGCAGCGGGTGTAGGGATGAAAAGAAAAATTATAATGGTAGGTAGACAGAACGCTGGTGAAAAAAAAATTAGAAGAAAGTTACGAGGGTCCACTTAAAGTTACCAAAGTGTTTTCGGAAGGATGACATATGAGATCAAAGGAAACGGCAAAACGGATAGAGCACATTATTCCCATTTGAAATGTTGGCAGGACCCACCCCCATATATTGTATAATATTTCCTGCAAGAGGAAGCCGCTCCAAATCCAGAGAATCAGTATGTGGATGCTAGGGTAGAGGACAGCTTGGAGGTTGAAAAACCAAGGTATGGTTTCTTTCAGATTAAACCTCAAGCAAATATTTGAACACAAAAAAAAGACAGATGTAAAGTTGAAAGAGGCGTGGCTGATGTTAAAACAAGTGGCTATCCAGAGGATTCGGGAGAAGCGTAATGTCGCAGCACAGACGGATCGGATGGAAAACACACACGTACCTACACAGGCAAGCGAAAATGATTTGGTTATATCACCAATAGAAACCAGCGAACATCTAGACTGGAGCTACGTTGATAGCACAGATAGTGAAACAGATAGCCTGTTTGAAATCCATAAGTTTGAAAAATCACTTCGATTTCCGGAAACGAGCTTTACGTTGGGAACTTCATGAAAAATTAAGGGAAACTCAGTATGAAGACTTAAGGGAGGCTCAGTATGACACAGAAACACGCAGAACACAGGATGATAAAGTTCAAACGAAGCTGAAATTGCAGACGAAAAGCAGCAAGTCTTCACCACCAAGAACTTGATCAAGCGGACTAGTACAAGAGTTTTCAAACCAACAGGGGATTTTGGAATACGAGAAAAAAACGGAGGCGTAAAGAAGTCCTCTCAAAGAACAACCAGGGAAAGTCGCTTCTCTTTTTAGAGATTGGGCCACCAATCTTTGGAGGGGGGGGGGTTTATGTGGTGGGCTGACATATTGAAAACTGAAAACCAACTGAACATTGTAAAGTCGAAGGTTCTTGCCAATTGACAAATGTTTTGCTGTATATCGTTGAGTTGTTAACATATGTAAATTATGTGAAGATTTGCAGTGGTTATTAAAGCTAGAAGTTCTTAAGTTTACGAATAGAAGTGTATCTTGTACTATATTCTCTATGTCTCAATACTAGCACTTTCCTTCAGTGTTGGAAGTACGCACATGTCCAACCTGTTCCCAAAAAAGAAAGCCGCTCTGATCCTTCTAACTATCGCCCTATAGTTCTCACTTGTATTCTATCTAAGATCTTTGAAACACTTCTTTACTCTCACTTCTTAGGCCATCTGGAATCTCATTCTCTTCTTTCCGATCACCAGTACGGCTTTCGGCGTTCAAGGTCTACTGGCGATATACTTTTCTATTTAACCGATTTATGGTTTTCCGCTCTTAGGAACTACTGGGAGACTTGCGTGGTAGCGCTCTACATATCCAAAGCATTTGACCGTATGGCACGCGTCACCGTTTCTCAAGGGTTTCCTGCTTCTCCTTGCTTACTCTTATGTCTAGTTTTCTTCAAATAGTCTCTCAATATTGGCTGTGGTTAATGGAGAGCGACTTTTTTTCTTCTTTTTCTGTCAATAGTGGTGTTCCTCAGGGTTCGGTCCTATCTCCTACTTTATTCTTACTTTTCATTAATGATCTTCTCACCGCACATTCTAAAACTCTATCCCTCATATGCCGATGACTCGATTCATTCTTCAACTCATTTTCAATTCTGCTTCCTCTTTACTTGAATGCCTCTCGTCTTAACCTTTCCGATTCTATTCTCAGCTGATCTGGATAGAATTTCCGATTAGGGTCGTCTCTAATGAAAAATTTTCAATTCTTTAAAAACTCAACTTCTACAAATCTCCCCTCTAAGACACCCTCTAACTTTTCTATATCTTTTGACGGTTCTCTCGTCTCTCCTGTTGACAATATAAAACATCCTTGGCCTTAACATAAACAAAAATGTCTTGGAAACCTCACATCACAACGGCTGCTAGGCGGCTTCAAAGGAACTGGGAGTTCTGTTTAGACTGGTGAGACTTTTTTCCTTTCTTCAAGTTTCTTAGTTAATCAGGTGTCATCCGCCCTTGAAGGGAGTGGTGTACCTGGGGCCTTGTTTTCACCCGGCTTTTGGATTAGGTCGAGTCAAAAGCCGTGCAGTTTATAAACCGTCCTTGTACTTTCCAGTCTGGCTTCTTTGACCCTCTATCTTTGGTGGTGCTAGCTGGTGTTTACCCTTTCAGGTTTCACAGCGGTGTTCGAGGGAACTTTGGGCCACGCGTACCACCACCTTACGACGCCCTCGTAGCACACAGTGGTGTTGTGTCTGCGCACGAGTTTTGTGTGGATCTTGGTGTAACTCCAGGCTAGTTCGCTGCGGTGCTTCCTTCTTCCTGCCACCTCTCTGTTCTTGTGGAAATTCTCCAGCTTCGTAAGCCTCACCCACCTCACTTTTAAAGCCTGCGTCTGTGCTCATTTGCAATTCTGATGGGTGACTTGTGTGCAATACACTTCCTGAATAGGGCCTGCCCGTGAGTGGAAAGCCAACTAAAAAAAAAAAAAAAAAAATTCCAACCGCCAAAAGAGATTGAGCTTACAATTATATGATTCAAAAGGGTAAATTAAACTTTCATAAATTAAATGTTTAAAGTGAAACTGAATACGAATTCTAGTAAAGTTTAAAGTAAGTTAAAATGTTGGTCACAAGTACGTTAAAGGTAGGCGAATAAGGAATAATACTGGAATCGGTCAAAATGGAATTAAAATCAAAGTTTTGTGTAAAAGCTAATAACTTGATATTAGGTTATGAGAATTAAAGAATACATTTTAATACCGAGTAAGCTAATATGAAGTTGTTGTGTGTTTTGTTATTGTTGTTGCTATTGTTGCTATTATTGTTGTTGTCATTATTTTGGTTATGATTATGACAATGATTGTAGCTGTTGATTGAATTTGGATTGAATTTGGTTACTGATATGTTTATGATTGGGATTATCATTTTGGCTATGGTTATTATTATGATTATAATTTTGGTTGATTGTGATTTTGGTTATGATTATGATTATGACTTTTGGTTATTGTTTTTATTGTAATTTTTGTATTGTTATGATTTTTGTTACCATTATGTTTATGATTATGATTATAATTTTGGCTATGGTTATGATTATGATTTTGGTTATGATTATGATTGATTTTGGTTATTGCTATGGTTATGATTTTGGTAATGGTTATGAGTGTGATTATCATATTGGCTATGGTAATTATTATTATTATGATTTTGGTAATGTTTATGAGTGTGAGTATTATATCGGCTATGGTAATTATTATGATATGATTTAGTTATAGTTATAAATAATAATGATGAAAGTTGTGGTTGTTATGGTTATGATTGTAATTATTATTATTATTTTATTATTATTTTATTATTATTATTATTATTATTATTATTATTATTATTATTATTATTATTATTATTATTATTATTATTATTATTATTATTATTATTATTATTATTATTATTATTATTATTATTATTATTATTATTATTATTATTATTATCATTATTTTTATTATTATTATTATTATTATTATTATTATTATTATTATTATTATTATTATTATTATTTTTATTATTATTATTATTATTTTTATTATTATTATTATTATTATTATTATTATTATTATTATTATTATTATTATTATTATTATATTATTATTATTATTATTATTATTATTATTATTATTATTATTATTATTATTATTATTATTATTATTATTATTATTATTATTATTATTATTATTATTTTTATTAATATTATTTATTATTGTTATTTTGACTTATCATTAATTATTGTTATATTTTATAATATAACAAAAATGAAAACGCTGTCATTCATCAACTGTGAACATGACATTTGCCTCCGACTGATCTAAAATAAAGTTAAAGAAAAAGATCAAAAATTGACAGCAGGAAGAAAACTGCTTAGCAATCAGATTGCAAGGAGTGGCATTACTCAGGGATTGCAAATGGAAAAAAGGCTAAAGAAAGCCAATTTTTGAGTAAAAATAGTTAAAATAGAAGAAATTGCAAGCACATACAAGCTATTGCACAAATTCAAAGCAGTTACCAGTCACAAAAACTGACTTTGCCTAAGCTAAAGAAAATAATGTGAAGAAACACGATAGAACTTCAGGTAGCTCAAAGATATTGAAGCTAAGACTGACTTTGCCTAATCTAGAGAAAATAAGGTAAAGTACAGGATTGAACTTCAAGCATCATAAGGAAGTTACAGAAGAAAATCAAGCAACACTTATTGATTCAAGAGCTAAAGGATTTCACAAAGAAGAAAATTAAAGTATTGAAGTGGAATCTAAGCAATTGAAATTCTTCAAATAGTAGCATCTCTAATAACCAAAGAGAGCTAAAGTATCCTAATTCTTCTGGAAAAAATTACTATTCCTAAGTATTGTAGCTAGGTTTGAAGCTAATATTGTTTTAAAATACATTGGTGCAAATGTTGTATGAATAAAAAATAACATCAAAGTAAATAACTTTAAACAATAATAAACATTTAATAAAAATATTTCATTTTATGTATAATTTTGTTATGTAAATGTTTTAAATTTGTATTCTTATGTATATTTATACTCGAGTTCTCAGCAATAGGTATAGAGGGGCGGTAAGGCTTAGCTTTTTTTTCGACTTGTCTCATATTCTTCACTACTTTTCTGTTTCCGGTGCATTGGTAAATGATTATTATTATTATTATTATTATTATTATTATTATTATTATTATTATTATTATTATTATTATTATTATTATTATTATTATTATTATTATTATTATTATTATTATTATTAAGATTATTATTATTAAGATTATTATTATTAAGATTATTATTATTATTATTATTATTATTATTATTATTATTATTATTATTATTATTATTATTATTATTATTATTATTATTATTATTATTATTATTATTATTTTTATTATTATTATTATTTTTATTTTTATTATTATTATTATTATTATTATTATTATTATTATTATTATTATTATTATTTATTATTATTATTATTATTATTATTATTATTATTATTATTATTATTATTATTATTATTAAGATTATTATTATTATTATTATTATTATTATTATTATTATTATTATTATTATTATTATTATTATTATTATTATTATTATTATTATTATTTTTATTATTTTTATTATTTTTATATTATTATTATTATTTTTATTTTTATTATTATTATTATTATTATTATTATTATTATTATTATTATTATTATTATTATTATTATTATTATTATTATTATTATTATTAATATTATTATTATTATTATTATCATTATTATTATTTTTATTATAATTATTTTTATTATTATAATTATTATTATTATTATTATTATTATTATTATTATTATTATTATTATTATTATTATTATTATAATTATTATTAATATTATTATTATTATTATTATTAATTATTATTTATTATTATTATTATTATTATTATTATTATTATTATTATTATTATTATTATTATTATTATTATTATTATTATTATTATTATTATTATTATTATTATTATTATTATTATTATTATTATTATTATTGTTATTATTATTATTATTTTCAAATCTTTGCTTTATTTATTATTTAAAATAAATAATTGTGACTTGAATATTCTTTAATTAATTATATCCGCTATCCACAATCCGCGTAAAATCATCATCAGAATCGGTGTAAGTGGATGACCATACACACTAGGGTGGAACGAAAAAAGTGATATATATTTTTTCCAAACGTAATAGTGCGGAAAAGTTGCCTTTTGATATGTATGCTTTACCCTTAAAATTTGGGAGATGTAGGACAATTATTACCGGTGCCCCAAGAGGTTTGATTGTAATGGTTTTTTAAAAATATGGAACAATTTTCTAATACCATGACAGAATTACAGTTGCCACTGGGGGTACTAATATTTAATGTAATAGTACGTAAAATGTACGTTTTAGTGCATTCATTTAACCACAAAAATTTGGTCAACCTAGATAAACTTGCTCTGTTGCTCCAACAATTTCCATTTATAATTCTTTAATATTTTCATAATGCACGAAACACTTTTAACTCCCCCACCACTGTTTCGCGCCTTTCTGATACGCATGCATAACTAATTGCCAGCTTGTTTCATTTCTCATTTGTCATCATCGTGAATCGAGCTTTAGTATCGGTAGTACGTGTTTTATTGTTTAATTATTTATTTGATTTATGTTAATCTTATAATTAATACCATCGTCTAAAATATGACATCTACGCCGCCAACTTCATTTGTTTTAAAGACTAGAAAACTGTGAGTTGTATTGTTTTGGTGCCCCAAGACGGCTATAAAGACAGTGTTTTACCTACTTATGAAGACATAATGGAGTTTTTCTTGTGGTTTAGACATGTCTCTGAAATTAAAACAATGGGTGAAATAGGTGAGATCATTTCTTTAAAGCTGACCGAGTATGGAATAGAGCTTTTATTCCTATAGTATCGCATAATCGGATTATGAAATTATTTAGAGACTATTATGAGAAGTACATAAATCTTTTAACACCATGTAAAGGGAGAAAAAAAGACAAGTACAAACTAAAATTATATTTATTCCAAGAAAATGCCAAAAAAAAGTGATCTGATATTGCAGCCTGAAAATGCCAAAGGTTTTTCTGCTGCACCAGAAAAAATTCCGAAAAGTGTCACAAGTAGGAAGAGCAATTGTTTTCTCTATTGACCAACGAACTGAGAGAAAAATGATCATGAGTTCCGTTGATATTGTGGCTACCAGAAAAAAGAAAGGAGAAGGAAATGTTAAGATATATTAGGTATAAAGAAACAGATTCAACAAATAAATTAAGTGGACGATAATTTGGGAAATAAAGGAGGTGGAGCTGGAGAAGTATCTACACTGGCTATTGAAAATTGCAGTGATGTGGAGGTTCACATGACTGCAATTTTCAATAGGCACTTTTCGGAATTTTTCACAATTGCATGTAGAAAAATCCTTGCATTTTCAGGCTGCAATATCAGATCACTTTTTTTGGTATTTTCTTGGAATAAATTTAATTTTAATTTACACTTGTTGTCATTTTTTTGCCCTTCTTATGGTTTTAAAAGATTTATGTACTTCTCATAATAGTCTCTAAATAATTTCATAATCCGATTATGCGATACTATAGGAATAAAAGCTCTATTCCATAACTCGGTCAGCTTTAAAGAAATGATCTCACCTATTTCACCCATTGTTTTAATTTCAGAGACATGTCTAAACCACAAGAAAAACTCCATTATGTCTTCATAAGTAGGTAAAACAGTCTTTTAACCGTCTTGGGGCACCAAAAACAATACAACTCACAGTTTTTCTAGTCTTTAAAACAAATGAAGTTGGCGGCGTAGATGTCATATTTTGGGCCGTAAAGATTCAAACGATGGTATTATAAGATTAACATAAATCAAATAAATAATTAAACAATAACACACGTACTACCGATACTAAAGCTCGATTCACGATGCTGACAAATGAGAAATGAAACAAGCTGGCAATTAGTTATACATGCGTATCAGAAAGGTGCGAAACAGTGATGGGGGAGTTAAAAGTGTTTCGTGCATTATGAAAATATTAAAGAATTATAAATGGAAATTGTTGGAGCAACAGAGCAAGTTTATCTAGGTTGACCAAATTTTTGTGGTTACATGTATGCACTAAAACGTACATTTTACGTACTATTACATTAAATATTAGTACCCCCAGTGGCAACTGTAATTCCGGTCATGGTATTAGAAAATTGTTACATATTTTTTAAAAACCATTACAATCAAACCTCTTGGGGCACCGGTAATAATTGTCCTACATCTCCCAAATTTTAAGGGTAAAGCATACATATCAAAAGGCAACTTTTCCGCACTATTACGTTTAGAAAAAAAATAAATCACTTTTTTCGTTCCACCCTAATACACACATCCGATTAACAGCTGATATATATATATATATATATATATATATATATATATTATATATATATATATATAAGATATATATATATATATATATATATATATATATATATATATATATATATATATATATATATATATATATATATATATATATATATATATATATATATATATATTATAATGAGATTAAAACCTTTAACAATAGCCATTACGTGATTAATTAACTTGTTTTGTGGAAATTATCATTTTAAATGAGGTTAATTATGTGTCAACAACTAAATAAATTTAATTGTTTATTACATTTACATGGAAACTTTTTCATCGCAATTTAAATAAATGCGAAAACCTCCACGTGTTCTACTCCTACCACTGGGGAGATCATGAAGGGGAACAAAATAATAACAGTAATAATGATAATAATACTAATACTAATAATGAAAATAATAATTTAAATAACAATAATTATGAACAGTAGTACTATTTATTGTTATCATAAATCAAAATTAATACAATTACAAATATATTTATTTGGTTCAAAATGAGTTACTAAGATAATAATAACAATGAATAATTAATGTAATAATAATAATAATAATAATAATAATAATAATAATAATAAAAATAATAATAATAATAATAATAAAAATAATAATAATAATAATAATTATAATAATAATAATAATAATAATAATAATAATAATAATAATAATAATAATAATAATAATAATAATAATAATAATAATAATAATAATAATAAACACACACACACACAATCATGGGCGTAGGCAGGGAGGGAACTTGCACCCCCTAAATCTTGGCAAAATAAAAATTATGAACCTTATATTTGTGCCAGACGACGTTTTTAAGGGTTTAGTAGTAGAAAAACTGAAAAAAATACATCAATCGATAGTTAATAAAGTAGTAATTACTAATTACTAGCGTATTATATTCTTTTTTCTAAAGTTTTAATGTGTTTTAATTTTTATATTGGCTTAAGGTCAACTAGCTTTGTACTTTTATACAGTTGGATTCTTCTGACATTATTCTCCGCTAGAACTTTCAGTATGTCGATAGCATTAAAACAATTGCACAAAATATTACAGCAATTTTGAAGACCATAATTTATATATATATATATATATATATATATATATATATATATATATATATATATCTATATATATATAGTGAAGTAGTATATATATATATATATATATATATACTATATATATATATATATATATATATATATATATATATATATATATATATATATATATATATATATATATATATATATATATATATATATATCACTCAACCTTTGCCCCCCCCCTAAATGAAATCCTGCCTACGCCCATGATAATAGTAATAAAAATTATTATGAATAGTAGTATTATTAATTATTGTAATAAAATCAATAATAATAATAATCATTAATAATTATTATAATAATAATTATAATTATTTTTATATATAATTACATTAATTATATATTATTTTATTATTAGATAATTATGCAATTATTATACTTATTATATAATTATATAATTTGAGATACTATAATTATATTACTAAATTATTATTTAACTATATTAATAATTATAATTGATTATTAGTTATATAATTATATAATTATATTATTATACTATTATATTATTATATTACTATATTATTATATAATTATATAATTGTATTATTATATAATTATATAATTATAATTATATTTCTATAATTATATAACTATATAATTATATTATTGTATAATTATATTATTATATTATTATATAATTATATAATTATATAATTATATTACTCTATTATTATATTATATTATTATAATATTATATTATTTTAATATAATATTATTATAATAAAATATTATTATATTATTGTAATATTATAATATTATATTATTATTTTATATTATTGATATATTATTATATTATAATATAATATTATAATGTTATTATATTATTATATAATTATATTTTAATAATATTATATTATTATTATATTGTTATATTATTATATTATTATATATTATTTTATTTACTTATTTTTTGCTTATATACTGAATAATGCTACTAGATGTCAAAGGCATTCGAAGCCTTTTTAAACATCATATGTAACGACAAAATATTAACTTACTAACTTATTAAAACACTCAGCCATACCAAACAACTATGCCAACATTTAGAACAAGTAAATTACCCACAAGAAATTCTCTATTTTTATTAGCTAAGCAAAAATTTTTGAAGATTTTTACATTGAAAAGGTACCTGAATTTAATTTCTTTCTTAGTATTTTCGGAATTTACCTTAACTGGTACAAGATACCGTAAATGATGGTAAAGCAACGTTATCACAATGAAATTTACACCAGCGATGGTCAAGTAGTGAGATCAATTCTCTAACATCACTATCAAAGTACAATATGTCGGGAATTTAAAAGATTCTCAAAATTGTAATCATTTATGTAAACATTTGAGTCCTATAATAATAATATCGCAAAATGCTTCTAGAGACTTTCACGATTATATTTAATTCAGATATTTCTGAAAATATTACCTTAATAATAACGAAAAGCAGAGAAAGTTTGCTTCAATTACATAATCGATTCATCAAAGCATTGCGTTTTTTTTTTAAATTGTGAACCTGATATCTGAAGCTTCATGTGTCAATATAGTCTTTGGTCACGCGGTCAGTGTCAAGAAAAATAGTTTGTTTCTTGCATAACCAAAGTTTGCCTCCATTTTATCAATTATATATGGATTAAAGGATGACTCAACCTCTAAACACGAGCAAATTTAAATAGTCTCTCTCTCTCTCTCTTTCTCTCTCTCTCTCTCTCTCTCTCTCTCTCTCTCTCTCTCTCTCTCTCTTCTCTCTCTCTCCTCTCTCTCTCTCTCTCTCTCTCTCTCTCTCTCAACAAATATGTCATCTTAAATTATCTTTCATATTCCTACTAATCGGGCACGTTTAGGTTGCACAGTCTTGTCAAATTATTTAGTTAAGATTAAATTTTGCATTGGATATAGCTATTTTTATGACTGATATGCGAGTGAGCCGTGTTCTTTATAGCTTACAAGGATCTTTCTAATATATTAACTTCTCTTTCCTTTATCCTTTTAAAAGTGAATCCACAAAACTTTGTATAGCAAACAGCAATAACCGCAAGTGAAGAAAGGTTTCCAGATAGCTACGTATGTTCAAAGTAAACTGTTCACTTTTAAATTCCTTTCAAAAAGAACATAAGCTTTATAGTTTTTGAGATAGTAGAATGTTTAATGATATAAAAAGATATGTATTCTACCTGCGAAGCAGCTTTGCTTTCAGGGTAGATTTAGATAAATATCTATTTTATTTTAAGCAAATCGCAGTGTAACAAATTTAAACATTTTCCTTTTCTTTTGTTCCTGGGAAGTTCGTGTTATTTTCTAAATTTTTATGCATAAAATGTCTGGAAAAAGAAAATTGTGTCCACCATACTTTGCGTTTTAGCTGACTTTGATGACCTTTCAAAATTTCCTATTTCACTTAATATTCTAAATATATTTAGTTCGAATAGCTACATAGAGCTTAAGAGAAGTTCCCAGCATTATAATTATTAATATAAATACAGGGTCGTTACTCCCACAATTTCAGTTTCGCTCAAGCTGACTTAGCGAATACATACACTTTCGTTTCCTGAGTGGCTGGGAGGTCACAGGAGATTTTATAGTAATTTATAATAATGACTTTTGAAAACAGACTTACTTCTAAACCATTTGTGATCACGTTTGAATAAACCGATGTAAATTGCGATCCAATTTTTGTTTCTTACTGAATTTATTATGTGCAAGAAAAAATAAACAATTTCCCTTTTTCTGAAAAGAAAATGGTAAATTTCATAGGATAAATAAATGTTCTTGTCACAATAGCAACCATAATTTATACTTTTCAGACATAATCTATAAGAAAATATCACGTGCTACCCCAGAAAAAAAAATTATTTTACATTGTGAATTACATAGAGTTAACTAATCTATTATTCATTTACATCTTTAAATTTTGGCCCACATTATTTAAATGTTTTTGTTTAAAATAGAAAAATATGTTTTTCAGCCATCTTTGTTCTATGGAATTTATTTCATTTAAATTTCCTTGTTCAAAGCTCTCCCCCATCATATATATATAGTATTATATATATTATATATTATATATATATATATAACTACGACTTCTTTTATTTTTGTGTAATATCTATAAACTAGATTATGTATTTATTATGGTTTATTATATATATATTATTATATTATAGTATTATATATATATTATAAAATAAATATTACCTAATATAATATTATTATAATACAATTTTAATACGATTATAAGAAAATGTAACATTATATATACATAAAAACAGCAGTAATCTATATAGAACCTTTATATATATATATATATTATATATATATATATATACATAATAATATAATAATATATAATAATTATATTATACATATATATTATATAACTTATAAGTATATATATTATATATATATATATAATATAGTAGTATTATATAATTCATATATATATATATATAACTATTATATATATATATAGTATATATATATATTACATTAACATTATATATTATACGTATAATATATATTATAGTAAATATATATATATATAATATATATATATATAATATATATTATATAACTATATGTATAATAATATATTATATATATATATATTATATTATAATATTATATATAAATATATATATATACTATATATATTATATATATATATACATTATACATAATATATAGTATATATATAATATATGATATATTATATTTATATATATATAAGATAATATTATATTATATTATATATATGATATATTTATATACTATATATATATATATATATATAATATATATAATATATATTAGTGACTTGACGTCATTATGAAATTTTTGGCCGAGCCGATGACGATACTAGACCAAATTGACTATGACGATGACGATGACGATTGAAATGACATTAATTGAAAAAAACTATTTTAAAAATCTCTCTCCTCTCTCTCTCCTCTCTCTTCCTCTATATTATATATATATATATATATAAATATATATAATATATATATAATATATATATAATATATATAATATATATATATATATATATATAAACTATATATATATAATTATATATATATATATATATATATATATATATATATATAATTATTATATATATATATTATAGTATATAAAATATACTAATATATACTATATTATATAAATATATATATATTATTATTTATATATATATATATATATATTATATATTATTATATACCCTCTTATTATATTATATAAGATTATAATATATATATAGTATATATACTATATTATATTATATTATATATAAATATATATATATAATGTACTTATACTAATATATATATATTCCATAGACTTATATATATATATTATATATATATATATATATATATATATTATGTATATATATATAATATATAATATATATTATATATATACTATTTATAATATATAAGTATATATATATATTAGATATATTTATATATATATATATACCTATATATAATAATATATATAGTATATAATAATTATATATTATTATAATATATATTACATATATATATATATTATATATAATATATATATATATATATATTATATATATAAATATACTATATATAAGCTGTAGACAGGAGGGTCAGAGGGTTCAACCTCCCGAAATTCTATTTTAGCGAACTTGATTCTTGATTCTTAACTTCAATATAATAATAATAATAATAATAATAATAATAATTAATAATAATATAATAATAATAATAATAATAATAATAAATAATAATAATAATAATTAATTAATAATATAATAATAATAATAATTATTAATAATAAAAAATAATACAATAACAATAACAATAACAATAAACACAATAACAATAACAATAAACAATAATATATAATAAATAATAATAATAATAATAATAATCAATAATATATAATAATAATAATAATAATATATAATAATAATAATAATTTAATAATAATATAATAATAATAAATTCAATGAAAATTGAAAGTTATTTATTAATGGAATATTGGGAACATTTGTGTCGGCCTCGTAACGATTTCTTAGTCAATGGCTGTTCCTTTATACATGTATAAAGCATTCTCGTTTTGGACTTCAAAAGAAATGCTTTTCCATAGCTTGCAATATAGCAAATTGTGCTACCTCAATTAAGATTAATGATGATGATAAAAGTTTAAAAGATAAGAGGAGCGTAATCGTTATGGTATGAGCAGGTTCATTCCTTCTTCAGATAAATTTTCTTTCCTCATCATTCCCTTCTAAAAACTAAATCCTTTTCTTTCTTCATAAATCCATGGCTCGATCTGTCTTTATTCTCTGCATTCAGGCTAGAGACATGCCTATTCGAATTGGAAAAAATTCTCGGTTCCTTATCACTCGCGCAATTTTTCATTCAGCTCAGAAAATCGTTGCAGATACTCTTCGCACGAGCAAGCTGGCTTCATCAGAAAAGTGCGCTAATCTCCTTGGTTCTCCTTACTGACAAATCTTTCATCTCTAGCAACTTCTGTAAAATCTGCCTTTCCTCTTCTTATACGATCTGATCATTGTGTTGCTTATTCTCCAACTGAAAAAGGCTAATCTCTTCGGCCCTCGCTCAACCTAATAACTGCTCGTTATGTTCTTCGCCTATATGAGCTGTCGAGCTGTTGCGCGTGCGTGCGCGTGCAGTGTTGGAAGCTTCTCAACATGTCCAACCTATTCGAAAAATGAGCCGCTCTGATCCTTCTAAACTATTACCTTATATCTTTCACCCCCACCCTGTAGCTCTCACTGTATTCTATCTAAGATCTTTGAAACCTTCTCAACTCTCACTTCTTAGATCATCCGGAAACTCACTCCGATCGCCATACGGCTCTCGTTGCCACGAAGTCTACTGGCGATAACATTCCTATCAAACCATTTATCGTTTTCTTCGGCCCCTCTCTTATGCAACTAGACGGCGGAGACTTGCGTGTGGGCTTGACTATCCAAAGCATTTGACAGTATGGCACGCGTCACTCTCTCCATCTCTTGCTTACTTATATCTAGCTCTTCATCTCTTTCTCAAATCGCTCTTCCAAATATCGCTGTTTGTTGATGGCGACTCTTCTTCTTTCTGTCAAATATTTGTGTTCCTCATGTTCTGTCTAATCTCCTACTTTATTCCTACTTTCAATTAATGATCTTCTCACCTGCACCTCTAACTCTATCCACTCGTATTCCGATACTCGACCCTTCATTCTTTAACTCATATCAATTCTACTTCCCTTTTACTTCTTCTAGAATTCCATCTCGTCTTAATCTTTCCGATTTTATCTCGCTGATGGATAGAAATAACTTTGTGAAATTCAAATTCATTTAAAAACCCAACTTTTACAAAATCTCCTTTCTCCAATA
>JABUQX010115535.1:20000-22500 GCA_015478945.1 Trachelipus rathkii | reverse complement strand
CCGGGCCCTTGCCATGCGACTTAGTCGCTCAACCGATTAAACCACGGTAGGGCCACGGTTTGAAAGGTGCTTATAGTATATTATTATTTGGATATGTGGAGATGATTCTCTTTGGAGTTAATTGAGCATGGATATGTTTAATAATGGGAGAATAGTGTTGTAGGCCTATATGTTAAAATAGTATGGTGATGGTGTGATTCTTTTTCCTCTCCAGGTGCAGAGAGTTGTTGTAGTGTTTGGTGTAAGGAGGACCTATTGAGAGAGATTTACTGCTGTAAAATTGACAGCCTATCCTGTCAAGATGGCATTTTATAAGGAGAATTTTAGTTAGCAGATGGTATAGATGGGTGTAGAGGAAAGGCAGCCTCTTATTATCTATTTCTATTACAAGCTAGGTTGGCAAAAAGCCATGGATATTTGGCTTTTTGACTATGGCTAATTGGCCATTTGACTATGGTTAATTGGCTATTTGACCCTTATACGAAAAATTATAAGGGTCTAATAGCCAATTACCCATACCCAAAAATCCAAAAATCAATGGCTTTTTGCCAACCCTGATTTACAAGAGTTTGTTTCGCACAGTTCCTTATTTCTAAATATTGAATTGTGATATTGTGGATGTCCAGGTGGGTGATGCATAATTTAAGGAAGGGCGGAGTATTGTTTGTGTTATTGCAAGGGTTTCTTTACGTAAGCCAAAGTTTGTTACAGTTAATTATTTTCAGTAGATTTAATTTTCATGTGTGGCTCAAGTGATATTGTTGATGTGGGGGGATGAATGTCATATGTGTGTGTCGATAGTCAAAACAAAGATGGTGGGTTATTTATTGCGAGGGAGTCTATTGTTTGAAAGGAGAGGGAGTCTATTGTTTGAAAGGGAGGAGGAGTCTATTGTTCTGAAAGGAGATTGAGTCTAAATTGTGAAAGGAGGGGAGTCTATTGTTGAAAGGAGATGAGCTATTGTTTAGAAAGGAGAGGGGAGTCTCCATTGTTTGAAAAAAGAGGGGGTTATTTATTGCGAGGGAGTCTATTGTTTGAAAGGAGAGGGAGTCTATTGTTTGAAAGGAGAGGGAGTCTATTGTTTGAAAGGAGAGGGAGTCTATTGTTTGAAAGGAGAGGGAGTCTATTGTTTGAAAGGAGAGGGAGTCTATTGTTTGAAAGGAGAGGGAGTCTATTGTTTGAAAGGAGAGGGAGAGTCTATTGTTTGAAAGGAGAGGGAGTCTATTGTTTGAAAGGAGAGGGAGTCTATTGTTTGAAAGGAGAGGGAGTCTATTGTTTGAAAGGAGAGGGAGTCTATTGTTTGAAAGGAGAGGGAGTCTATTGTTGGAAAGGAGAGGGAGTCTATGTTTGAAAGAGATTGAGCTATTGTTGAAAGGAGAGGGAGTCAATTGTTTGAAAGGAGATGAGTCTATTGTTTGAAAGGAGAGGGAGTCTATTGTTTGAAAGGAGAGGGAGTCTATTGTTTGAACAGCGAGAGGGAGTCTATTGTTTGAAAGGAGAGGGAGTCTATTGTTTGAAAGGCAGAGGAGTCATATGGTTTAAAGGAGAGGGCAGTCTATTGTTTGAAATGGCAGAGGAAGTCTATGTTTTGAAGGAGAGATCTATTGTGAAAGGAGAGGAGCTCTACTGTTTGAAAGGAGAGGGAGTCTATTGTTGTGAAAAGGGAGGAGTCTATTGTCTTGAAAGTGAGAGGGAGTCTACTTGTTTTGGAATGGAGAGGAGTCTATTGTTTGAAATGAGAGGAAGTCTATTGTTTGAAAGGAGAGGAAGTCTATTGTTTGAAAGGAGATGGAGTCTATTGTAAGAAAGGAAAATTGCTATTGGATGTTAGATACCCTTCATGCTGGGGTGAGTAGGGTAATAGAGGATATTTTTTTGAGGTTATGCAATCATTCTATTAGTTGTTAACCATTGTTCTAGTCGGTCTATGTAGAGTTGTAGTTCTCTGCATGCTGTATTTATGAAGGAGTTTTGAGCTGTGATTATTAGATCGTCTGCGTAGTTATTAATTTTTATAGAATTGGAAGGGGTTGAAGATTAAAGGTGAAAGAATGGCTCCTTGAAGGACTCCATATATTAAAATTTGTATCAAATGTTTCGTATATATATACTATATTATATATATATACTATATATTATTATATAATATTATTATATTATATAATATATATATATATATATATATATATATAATATAATAGTAATATAATATAATATATATACTATATATATAATATATATAGGTTGTCTTTATCGATGGAAATAAAACGCATAGCAGTGAAGGCTTATGGTGAAAAGTTATATATTAGTCGAAAAACAATGGATCATGCATTTACTTTTAAGATTCTTTTATTCTTAAATGTTTGTCCAGCGACTACGGTAAAAATGGTCCATCCTGAAGGGTTCAATCGTGGACCGACGCGTTCGAGCATAGCACCGGTAGTTTAAAAATAACGCAGAGCAAAGTTGGTTCTTAAAGCGTCGATGGAGGCCGGCTTAT
>JABUQX010115535.1:15000-17500 GCA_015478945.1 Trachelipus rathkii | reverse complement strand
GTAAATGTTACTTTAAGTTATATCTCTATGATTCTGATTCGTAAGTAAATGTTACTTTAAGTTATATCTCTATGATTCTGATTTTTAAGTAAATGTTACATTAAGTTATATTTCTATGATTCTGATTCGTAAGTAAATGTTACATTAAGTTACATCTCTATGATTCTGATTCGTAAGTAAATTTTACTTTAAGTTATATCTCTATGATTCTGTTTCGTAATTAAATGTTACTTTAAGTTATATCTCTATGATTCTGATTCGTAATTAAATGTTACTTTAAGTTATATCTCTATGATTCTAATTCGTAAGTAAATGTTACTTTAAGTTATATCTATATGATTCTGATTCGTAAGTAAATGTTACTTTAAGTTATATCTCTATGATCCTGATTCGTAAATAAATGTTAGTTTAAGTTGAATCTAAATGTTTTCGAATTGCGACACTGTTTCTCCAAGTCTTAAATCAATAATTTATATTTGTACCTCTCTCATTCTGAAATTGGTATCTCAGTGTTTCTGTTTCATACCTAACTGTTTAGCCAAGTCTCAATGTTTCTGATCAGTAATTCAGTGTTTTTTAAGTTGAATCTTAATGTTTCTGGTTCGTAACTCTCTGTTTCTGCATGTCATATTCTCAATGCTTCTGATTAGTAGGTCACTAAGTGTTGCTTAAGTTGTATCTTAATGTTTCTGATTCATATTCATAACTATTTGATTCTGCAAGTCTTATCTCAATATTTCTGATTAGTAAATCAATGTTACGTAAGTTAAATCTTAATGTTTCTGATTCGTAACTCTCGGTTTCTCCAAGTCGTATCTCAATGTTTGTGATTCATCTCTCTCTCTCTCTCTCTCTCTCTCTCTCTCTCTCTCTCTCTCTCTCTCTCTCTCTCTCTCTCTCTCTCTCTCTCTCTCTTTCTCTCTATGTCTTATCTCAATATTTCTGATTCGTACCTTACAGCTTTTAAAATTTGTATCTTATTGGTTCTGATTCGTAACTAAATGTTATTTTGAATACAAATGTGTCTACTTCGTAATTCACGTTTTCACCAAGTCGAATTTAAACGTTCTCCAAAATTTCCTCTCATTTTCTCTAAGTAATCAATCAACATTATTTTGGCTAATAAATTGAATATAATTTCTGATTAGTTACTCACTCTTCCTTCCAAGCCTTAATCAACATTCTCATGAATTTTGTCTCTCCATTTCTCTAAGTAATTTTTCAGCTTTTTTTATCGACTTGCATTTTAGCAATTCTCTTCGATGTATCTTACCTTTTTCTGTATCGTATATTCAACTTTTTTCCGACTTGTATTCTATCGATTCTCTTCAATGTATCTCACCTTTCTCCGTACCGTTTCTCAAAGTTTCATTGAATGGCATCTTTTTTTTTTTTTTTTTTTTTTTTGAATTCTTCTTTTAAATCTTATTGCGCTTATTTACAATCCCTTACGAAGCCACTTTATTAGTTCGACGCTATTTTTCAATGGGTAAAATACGAATGAATAAGTTATAATGAATATTTCGGGAAAGGGGCAATAAAAAGTAATAGAGTTTAGAAAACTTCCTCGTAAATTATTTCGAGTTTTATTTATGACGCATTATCTCTTAAGTAAATTTCTTTTTTTTTTTTTTTTTTTTTTTTCAAACTCGATTCCATGCATCTTCTATATTTAAAAATTAAATCACGTACGATATTGGAAATGCTGTTTGTGCAAAATGGTTCAAGTTTGTCTTATAAGATATAAAAAGTTTGCGATGTATATTTTTTATTAAAATTATTTAATATATTTCATGTAATAAATAATCACTGATTATTATTATTATTATTATTATTATTATTATTATTATTATTATTATTATTATTATTATTATTATTATTATTATTTTATTATTATTATTATTATTATTTTTTATTATTATTATTATTATTATTATTATTATTATTAATTTATAATATAATTTATTATTTATTATTATTTTATTATTATTATTATTATTATTATTATTATTATTATTATTATTATTATTATTATTATTATTATTTATGTTTTTATTTATTTATTTATTTATTTATTTATTTATTTATTTATTTATTTATTTATTTATTTATTTATTTATTTATTTATTTATTTATTTATTTATTTATTTATTTATTTATTTATTATAGTACAGAATCATTTAATTCTTAATTTATAATGTGAATGTGATTGAAGAATATAAGTTATTTTAAAAGCCTCTAAATCTTAAATTAATATATAAACTAAAAGAGAGACTTATTAATCACCACTCAGGGGTCGGTTGTGCGGGGACAGAGATTATAGACTCTATAGAAAGATCAAGCCAATAAGATACAAGATATTTTGTATTTTTTTTTTCGATTTAATAAATGAAGAGACTGATAATATATTTAAAAAATATATATATTATTATTTAAATCTGGTTCTTTATTTGGCATTGTTTTTTTTTATAATATATTATAAAAGAAAAAAAAGACATTA
>JABUQX010115535.1:2500-5000 GCA_015478945.1 Trachelipus rathkii | reverse complement strand
AATTAATAAAAATTTTTTATAAAAAATTTTTGAAGTTTTTTTTACTGATTAGCGTATATTATAAATGCATATTTTTAATAAAAATATGAAAAATTACGCTCCGAAAAAAAAATTTGACTAATTTCGGCGTTTTTTTAGGGATAACACTATCGATGTTTGTTTTTGATATTTTCCGATTATTTATATATCGATAAAAATAATTTTCTTTCGATAATTTTTTTTACGATTATCAACGATTCAATTGAACCATAGTATATTTATACTGTGATTGAATATACCAAACGTAGTTAATTAAATAAAAATAAAAAAGATTTGTTAAATAATTATTTTTCGTACGATAGAATATGAAAAAATAAAATAATGCCTAAATAGTAATAATATATATATATTTATATGAGTATATTTATATATATATATATATATCTATTATATATATATATATATATATATAATATAATATATATATATATATATTATATAGAGCAGAGAGAGAGAGGGAGAGGAGAGAGAGAGAGAGAGGTTAGGCCTACGCCATATATAAATCGATCTACGTAAACGTAAACTTTTACGATAACGTACGTATGTCCATATAGGTTAGGATAAGGCCTACGGCATATATATATATATATATATATATATATATATATATATATATATATATATATATATATATATATATATATATATATAGGCATATATGGCATTACTATATATTATGTACCATACCCCGTCAAGTAGAAATTTATATGCAAACTCCGTGTGACGTCATACACGTCAGGATTTCCGCGCTACGTACATAGTAGAAATATTATACTGTGCTATAATTCTAATACCTGATGGACTAACTTTATCGAATATACTATTATATATATATATATATATATATAATATAATATATATATATAATATATATATAAGTATATATATAATTATATATATTATATATATATTAATAGATATATATATATATATATATATATAATATATAAATCTATAAATCTAATTATAGATATATATATATATATATATTATATATATATATATATTATATATATATATATATATATATATATATACATATATATATATATATATATATTATATATATTATAATATATATATATCACGGCTCAATAGCGGGCGCTCGAGCGACGGGAACAGAAGGGGGGAGTTATTCCCATACCCCGCTAGGGGAGGGGCGGAGCGCAACCCCGCGACACCAAATACCAAAGAGCGGGGGTTCCGTGTAGACCTCCCGAGGGGGGAAATAGTCCTAGCCTGTCGTTCCCCGGAGGCCGAGATACCCCGACTTCTGCCATCGGGGTGGTCTACCCTCGGGGTATGCATTAGTTTAAAAAAACATTATTTATTTTTTTACAAAACTATGTGTACCCAAGGTAGACCGACCCCGCACTGAAGGAGTCGTGGTCTCTCGGCCTTCCGGGGAACACGACACGGTAGGACTATTTCCCCCCCTCCGGGGAGGGTCTCCGGAACCCCGCTCTTTGGTATTGGGTGTTCGCGGGGGTTCCTCCGCCCCTCCCCTACGGTGGTATGGAAACGTCCCCCCTTTGTTCCCAGTTGCTTGAGCCCCCTATTTGGCTGTGAAGCTGTGATATTATATATATATATATATATATTATATAGTATATATATATATCATTATATATATATATATATATATTATATATATATATAATATATATATATTTATATATATATATACTATATATAATATATATATATATATATAATATATATATTCTTATAAAATTAGTCATGACGTCACAGTATACGTAGCGCGGAAATCCTACGTGTGAGCAGGGTTGGCGGATTTTTTGGATTTTTGGATTTTGAGAATCGTGACGTCACGCGAAATATAATTTGTAAACAAACTTTTTTTAAGTTCGATTAAGTATTATTTTAACCCTAGGCCCTATATCTGAGTTTCAAAAATCTTAAATTGGGCTATAATAGTCTATGGACATAATGAAACAGGCACATTAAAGGAGTGTTATTGTAATAATGATTAATATATTACCATCAGAATAAAAGAAACGATGCTTTTGAAAAATTGATCTTTTGTTGGACCATTTTATATAGTATAGAAATTTGAAACAGAGTAGCCATGCTATTTTAAACTTTAGTATAATTTTTTTTTTCAATCCAATTAATTTTACTTAAATGTCCAAAAATTTAAAAAAATATATATAAAAAAGCAAAAAATCAAAAGAAGCAAAAAATCATGATTTTTTGGAGCAAAAAATCAAAGTGAAAAAAATCAGTTGAAAAAAATCAATGAATTTTTTTCCGGCCATCCTGACGTGTGAGTATGACGTCACGCGGATCTTGCATGTAAACTTTACTTTTCTGAACTTAGAAATTTTTTTGAACAGAAAATTTTCGGTCTCAAAATGTGTGGGTCGCTGTCTACAGTATATATATAATATTATATATATATTAATATACTTATTATTATATATGATATATATTATATATA
>JABUQX010115533.1:17500-33344 GCA_015478945.1 Trachelipus rathkii | reverse complement strand
TAATATTATTATTAGTATATATTATTAATTATTCATTATCTATTATCTATTATTATTTATTATATTATTTATTATAGAGATAAATAGTCCTTATTATTATTATTATAATGTTCATTATTATTATTAACTTATTATTATTGAGTGTGTAACTGATTAATTATATTATTATTATTATTTATATATATATATTATTTTTCCCCACTATATTATATTTAATAGATAAATTTTCTTTATAATATAAATTAATATATATAATATATTATATGGACCATGAAACTATCCGCACCGGCATTTGCCGTGAGCATCAACTCCCCTAAACGACATCCGCGCGATCCGTATCCGCATCCTACCTATGATTTAACGGCACATCCGGCATCCGCATCTTCTTTTGCAAATGAGATGTTGTAGGATGTTTTTCTACATCTTTGATAAATGCATATAAAAATAAATATTATTTTACATCTTTTCAATGGAGTTATTGGAATAATTGTTAATTTTGAATTTCGATTTTCTGTATAATATACGTAATTATATCATATATATATATCTATATTGTATATATAGTAATATATATATAGATAGATATATATATATATATAATATATAGTATAATATAATATTATATAGTATATATATTACATATATTATATAATTCATGTCCATCACTAATATATTATTAATTTATTATATATTATTTCATATATTATTTATTATTATTATTATTATTATTATATTATTATTATTATTATTATTCATTATGATTCATTATCATATTATTATTATTATTAGTATTCCACATTTATATAAATTTATTATTGATTATTATATTATATTACTCATTCACCGTCTTCCACATTAAATCTTTGCATGGGTGTGTCAGTTCAGATAGGAATGCTGTGACTTATTTGCTAGTCCATAGGTTGTCAGTTAATGCAAACCCGTTGACGGAACTTTCTCCAAGTGACCCTGTCCGCGTTAATCTATTCCGTCATCCCGATACTATCCCCTTTGCTATTAATATGCTCTTCTACTCCTCAACCCTACCTCCATTGGGTTTCCCCTTCTCCTATTGCCTACCACTTCGGATTTAAAAACCTTCTTAGTCAACTCTAATTATATTCATTCTAAGCACGTGACCATTACCATCTTGAGGTACCCCTTGATTTTGCTCTTTCCATTCAGACATTTCTTCCTATCGGCACATACCCCCTAATCCTTACATTTCTAATTCTATCCTTACTCTCTTTATTGTAACAAAGTATCTCGCGTGTAAACCTTTCATTTCTAAAACCTCAATTCATTTTCTTCATTTTAGTTTTAATGCCCACGTCTCAGCATCCATACAAGAAAACAGTTGGGAACAAATATACACTTTCAAAACCAATTTCATTTTTACCTTCCTTGTTTTTCCATAATTCTCTAAGGCTGCTTAATACTCTTTCACCCTCAGCAACCCTATGGTCAATCTCTTCTTTCATGCCTCCGAAAGCCCCAAAATCCGTTCCTAAATATCTAAAAACTGTTGTCTCTGCTAGGCTTTCCCCATTCACCTTTATGATATCCAACCCAGATTGAGAATCGTCTCCTTTTGTTTGCACTAATTTTCATCCACTTACTTTTAAGCTGAATTAATTTTTAATCCTTTTCCTTGGCACACTCGTTCAAACTCAAGCAGGGTTTAATTCAAGGGGTGGCCCGGGAGGGAATTTCCCCCCCGAATATCAAAAAGTCCCCCCGGAGATTTCCAAATTTTATAAAAAAAAAATTATAATAAAGTTGACTGACTATATTACTCTTTAATTATATATATATGTCTCTTTCTGTTTACATACGAATATCATATATATATATAGTATATATATATTATATATTATATATATATATTATATATAATATAATTATTATTATATTTTAGTTATATAATAATATACCATATATATATATAATATATAGCTATAAATATATATATATATGTATTAACGGTATAAAGCGTTAATCCGTTAAATTAACTCGTTAAATTTTCAGTTAAACTTTTTAACGCTTTCGTTAAATTCGGCTTCACATATGGAATCAAGCAAGTGAAATTTTATAGAAAATATTTTAATATAACAATACTCTCCAATTACAGTTATAAAAATTTTGCTGGTAATATTTGTATTGTATTTTTAACCATCATATTTCGTTTCGAGATAAAAAAAAAATTTTCAAAATTTCCTAAACGCTCTCTCAATGGCTCAAAACACTGTGTATATTACTCGGTTATTATCCACTTTAGTAATGTTTAACACAGGGTTGGAAAAAACCCGAGTTTTGAGGAATGTGCTTACTTGCTGACACCACCCCTCGTTCAAATAATACTTCCTATGTCTTAATACTAGCACTTTCCCTCAGTGTTGGAAGCACGCACGTATATGTCCAACCTATTCCCAAAAAAAGGAAGCCGCTCAGATCCTTCTAACTATCGCCCTAAGCTCCCACTTGTATTCTCTAAATCTTTGAAACCTTCTCAACTCTTCACTTCTTTAGACCATCTAGAATATATCTATAATATAACGATCCGCTAGTGCCGTCTTTGGTGTTCAAAGTTCTGCTATACTTTTCCACATTACACGATTTATGGTTTTCGCTCGTTAGGAAACTACTTCAGACTTGCGTAGTGGCGCTTGACATATCAAAGCATTTGACCGGGTATGGCACGCATCATTTGCTCTCCAAGCTACCCTTCTTTCCTCCTTCTCTTTGCTTCCTTCATGCTAGCTTTCTTTCAGTCGCTAAAAGCATCGGCTATGTCTGATGCGAGCACTTCTTCTCTTTTCTGTCATAGTCGAGTTCCTCTCAGGGTTTTGTCTCATCTCCTACTTTTATTCCTATTTTCATTAATGATCTTTCTCACCTATCACAGTGCTAACTCCACCCACTCAACATGCCGATGACTCGGGACCCTCATTCTTCAAACTCATTTCAATGCTGCTCCATCTTTTACTTCTAGAATTGCCTTTGGTCTTAATCTTTCCGATTTCTATTTCTCGCTGCTAGATAGAATTTGCGGGTGGCGTCGTCCGTCAAAACCTTGTGAAATTCAATCTTTAAAGAAACCCAACTTCTACAAATCCCCTCTCTAAAAATACCTTCTAACTTCCTATCTCTTTGACGGTCTTTCGTCTTTCCTGTGACAAATAAAACACCTGGGCCTTACCATAAAAAAATGTCTGGAAACCTCACATCATCAACGTTTAAGGTAACCTTCAAAAACTGGGAGTTCTGTTTAGACTGTGAGACTTTTTTTCCTCTTCCTCAGTTACTCCAAGCATAACAAGGGTCTCACCATCCGGCACTTGTTATAGAGTACTTGTCTCAATCGTGGGCTCTGGTTTCACCCGGCTTTGGACAGGTCGAGTCAAAAAGCCAAAAGGCTTATAAACTTATGTAATTTCCAGTTCACTTGAACCTCTATCTTGCGGCGCGATGTTGGTGCTTTATCTCTTTTCTCATAGGTATCGCAGCGGACAGGGATTTCGAGGGAACTTACCAACTCGCGTAACCACCACCTACGACGCACCTAGTAGCACAAGGGTCCTGTATCTGCGCCACGAGGAAGTTTTGTGTAGATATTTGGACTAACTCCAGGCTAGGTTGCCCTGCTGGTTGTTTCCTTTTTTCCTTTCCACCAATGTTCTGTGGAACTCTCACTTCCATCTTCTGTGTTTCAATTTTTGATTTTAATCTCCCTCACTTTAAAGCATGCGTCTATGTTCATCTGCGGCGTAATTTGCGCTAGCCGATGAAATTTTGGCGTGCAACATTCCCTCCTTGAATAGGGCTCTGCCCGTAGTGGATGGTGACTAACTGTAAAAAAAAAAAAAAAATTTGAGACGGTTAACGTTTAACGAATTAACGTGTTAACTTCCGCTACATTCTTTACCGATAAACTCTTTATAATAATTAACGCCGTTAATTTTTTTTGTTAACGGTTAAGAATTAACGACGTTTAACTTATCTCATTAACGGTTTGCCCACCTTTGCATATTATATGATATATATATATATATAATATATAGTTATATATCATATAATATATATATATATCATATATATATTACTATATTAAATATATATATATATATATATATATATATATATAAATATTGAAAACCTTTTACTGTCGGCATTGTAAGACTTCGGAGAGCGTGCACATTTTTCCTAAATTTCTATATTTCCGTACAAGTATAATTTTGAATGCAAACAGCTACCGATCATAAACTTATTAAACCCTTGGTTCTCGTACCAAATCTTGATGAAGTAATGGTGTGTACTAAGCATAAAATTCAATACTATTTTACATTGTAAGGATTGCTCCATATTTTCCTTTTCTTCAACTTAGAAAAATTATTTCTTTTATTTGTTGTTTTGTGTTTTTAAGCCTACGTGAAAGCTGTTATTGCTAAAAGATGCTTTGCAACTTTGGCAAGCTACTTTATAAGCTTACTTGTACATTGTTTTAAAAATGCAAGGCAGCAAACTTATTATTGTAATTTTTCAATAAGAAAAGACGTTCTGAAGAGCCAGCACAAAGTACATTTATAAAAACCAATCAAATCATAATGATGAAGAAGTTCGCTAGGTATTTTAAGTGAAACTTTATAGTTAATGCCATAAAAACACGCGAGATTAAATATCAAAAGCAGTGGGAACTAAATAACAAGTGGTTGTACTTTGATCGTACTAGGGGTGGTGGATTTCATTTTGTAAGCTGTGTGAAGTGCATTTAAAAAATGACATAGATTTGCTTCAAAAAAACAGGTGGAGTTTTTATATCAGTGCCTTTTAAAAATTTTAGAAAAGCTACTGGATGTTCAGGAAAACTGGAAACACATTCAAAATCAGATAAGCACTTTAAGGCAATTTTAATGGAAAATGCTAGATTGCAGGGCTTAAGAGCTCCTGTCTAAACACTATTGATTCAACAGAGTGAAATTGAGAAAAATGTTAACAAAGAAGCTTTTTCAGCGTTAGTTAGAAGCGCATATTTTTTACCCAAAGAAAAAATACCTCATACCTCCAAATATGAAGCATTAGTTCGTAGGATTTTAGTAAAAAACAACAAACCACTTGAGGACTGGATTAAAGCCCAAAGTGAGAGATCGACATACATTAGTAATTTAACCGCTTCAGAGTTATTGAAGGTCTATGGTGAAAGTCTTTGGACAAAAACAAGAATGAATATTACTTAGTGGTATGATACTTACTCTGTAATGGCAGATGAATCCACGAACATAAATAATCAAAGTCAATTGTCACTGTTAGTTCGCTATGTAGTCCCAGCTCCAGTTTATGAAGTAAGAGAAAGGTTTTTATGTATGGTTGAACTAGAAGAAACTGACGGCGAGTCAACAATATTTTTGGCTATGACTGATGCTTTAAAAAAACGAAAACTTTCTTACGAGAAATTAGTATCATGTTCTTTTGACGGTGCTGTGAATTTCAGTGGTAGTATAAAGTGGGTGCGCGGAAGGATTTCGGAAATGAAACAATTTGAAATTCCCTATATTCATTGTAGAGCCCACGTTTTATCGCTTGCCGTCACTAATTACAGAAAAAAAGTTTCCAATGATTAAGAGGGCTTTACATGTTGTTAAAGATATCTACAAGCTTTTTCATTGTTCTCTTAAAAGAGAAAAGATTATACATGAAATTCAAAAATCACTAGAAAAGCCTGCCTAAAGATTCCAGAAAACTGCAGACGTACGTTGGTTAGCAATTATCGTCCTCCCGGTACATGCTGTCGTTTATGTTTCCAATTAATAATGATGGCAGTGAACACATTTACAAGGGATGGTGCGGATTTAACAAAGTTTATCTGGTGGTATTCTTTTAAAATAACTAATATTAGTTCTTATAGTGAGTTGGCTATTTTAGCTGTAACACTGAGTGCCTTGTCAAATTTAAGTAAGTTCTCCAAAAAAGAAGCTCTTTAAACTCTCATCTCTCCCCAGTTCTATTTTCTGGAACTGTTGGTCATTTAGAAACAATCACCAAGTTATGTGTTATTGAAAATAAAGATAATGAACTGCATATGAAAATTAAAAGCCTTGAGAATTATGTTTTCAGGAATTTAAACAAGTAAATTTTACTGATACCTAAAAAATTGTTTAAAAAATCTATGAAGAGATTTTAATATGTAGTAAACGAAATAAACAAAGAATTTAATGATAAAGCTATAAGATTAATACTGTATGTGCATATTTGAAACTTTCAAACCAGTTTGTTCAAATGAAGAAGAATGAATGTAGAGAACTTTGCCATCTGTTTGAAATTAATGAAATTGATGCGTGTTGAATGATGATAAATCTTTCACACATGTTGCCCGCAATAAGTTAAACGATACTAGTACAGAGTTGCTTCTTTTATTTTAAGATTTGACATTTGATATGAAATCTTGAAAAAAAAAATTGCTGAATGTAATTCAGTGGAACCTAATTTAATTAACATGGTTGGATAGATCTTTCAGCACCCATGAATAGGAATAATGACAAAAAAAGCTCAGGAATCGTATAGACAAGACCCACACTTTACTTCCTGTGTTAAATGTCCATTGAAAGTTGATGAAAGCCAACAAAGAATTTATTGATCAAGTGATCAACAACTATGCTTCCAAAAAGACAAGATGCATTCCTCTTATTTAAATTGAGTAATAATTGTTTAATAAACTATATATAAATATATATATATATATATATATATATAATTATATATTATATATATATATATATATATATATATTATATATATATATATATATACTCAGGGATCTCAAAAAGCTCACACTATATATATATATATATATATTAATAGGGATGGGCCGGTAGCCGGCAACTATCGTATCCGGCCTTATCCGGCCAAGTTTTTAACTATCCGGTATCCGGCCGGGTATCATTGTTATCCGCGGATAACCGGATAATTACATCCCTTATAGAGTCTCATCCTCGTTTTGGGGAAATACTTCCAAAATAATTGAAAAATTATATTATAATACTATATATTATAATAATATATATAGCATATAATATATAATATATATATTTAGTACTGATATATATATATATATATATATATATATATATATTATATATATATATATATATATATATAATATAATTATATATATATATATTAAATACTATATAAATATATATATATATATATTATATTACTTGTTAGAATTTCGATGTGGGGTACCAATGTTATATTATTTATTCATCATTTATGTTGAACTGTACAATACAATTTATCTGAAATTTGGCGGTGAAGGGTGATTCATAATTATGGTAAAAATATAGTGAATATTAAAATATTATAATATTATAAAATATTAAAATATATGGTAAAAAAAAATATTATATCTATAATGGAATTAAGCTACCCAAGGACACATGTTAATGCAATCTTTACCACCACAATTTTATTCTCACTTTAAGTATTGTAATTACTATAATTACCACTGCTTATTTTAAACGTGTTTAAGCATTGTATATATTACGCACAATTCTCAGAACTTATTAAAAAAACACGAATTTATTCTCAATGTTTACCCGCCTTCAGTGATAAAATCATAAAATCAAGCCAACTTATCTAAGGAACAAAAACTTGATTTTAAAATGCAAGTGTTTGGAAATAAAATATACGGTCTGCTATTAAGAAAAAGTGGTGGTACGAATAAATGGTCAATATCGATTATAACTTTATAGGACAATCGAGAACTTAATATTATCGATATTGAGAAATCGGGTCGTTAATAGTAACATCAATATCATTTAAAATATGATAATGTCTAAGAGTTATAAAAGAAACCTGTTTTAAACATGATCCTTTGAAGAAAAACAAAAATGATTTTTTCGGTGTTGCTATCAAACGTCCAAAGATGGCCACAACGTGTAAAAATGTGTGGACTATAAATTTCTTCATCATCCACTGAAAACTCCACTTTTGTTGGTCCTCTAATTGCGGAATTAAACTGCGGAATGATATAGGCATTCCGCTAACTGCAATCCACAATATTTTTCAAATTATCGCAATTGCATTCCTCATTTATTTTCGTACTTGCTACTTAAATTGCGGAATGTCCACCTCTAGATATATATAATATATATTTATCATTATATACTATATATTATATATATATATACTATATATATATATAATATATTATATATATATACTAATACTATATATATATATATATATATATATATATTAATTATATATATAGTCAGCCTCCAGATTAGATGCTCCCATGTATGTAAAAAAAAAAACTATGATAGCTATGTAAAAACTGAATGCATTTTTGAAAATCAGCGCACATTGTAGAATTGGAGGATAATGAAGAAAGAAATAAACTAAAGTGGAGATTAAAAAAAAGTAATAATAATAATAAATAAGGTTTCATGTACGATAATTTTCTCGTTCCCCAAAATTTTCGCGTTCCAAAGTCATGAGTCCCACAATATTTTCTTTTTCAATGTTAAGCGAACACACACACACACACACACCACACACACACACACACACACACACACACCGCACACACACCACACTCAATATGATAGATAGATGTTCTAGAGAAATGAAATTTTTTTTGATGAACCTACGCTGACTTAATTTATTTTTGCAATTTAATTTTACTTTTACTTTTAACTTTTAATTAGTTAATTTTTAATTTTGCTTATTATTTTAGTTTCTCCTAAAGTATTAGAAAAGATATAAGGAAAATATTATTTTTTCTCTGGTATCATGTTTTAAATTAAGTTCTGGAAACGTGACGATTACAAATATTTCTTATATTTATTAAAATAATAATTTTTAATTTTTTTTTAGTTCTTCATTACAATGTACGCTGAATTGAAAAAAAATATATTAAGTTTTATGTAGATATAGTGTTTTTTTTTTAGATTACAGGGGGCCACCTAAACTTAGTTGGTTGCCATATATTATAATATATATAAATAATATATATATATATATATATATATATATATAATATAATATTTATATATATATATATATTATATATATATAATATATATATATATATATATAAACTATATATATAATCCCGATATAGCGCCCCCCCCCCCCCCCCCCCTCGGGGCGGGGTGACGATGTGGGCCACTTTAGGTATAACTTCGTCTCCTCACTTTCCCCTAATACACTTTTGGATTTTTTTTTTCTGAAAATTAAGGCCCCTATAGTAGGTCATAAGCACACAATAAAATAATAATGTAATTCTAATATCATAGTTTTATTATAGTTTAAATAAAGCTCATTTGGACTCAGTTTGAAGGGGTGATTCGGACACCATTGTGGGGTGAATTGGCCATCTTTTTTTAAAATCCTCTTTTATGTATAAATCAATTTTATATTTTAATTTTTTACTTAATATAGAAATTGTTATTATATTAAAATTAGTAATAAGTAATTAACATTTTAATAATGAAACTAAAATAAGAATAAAAAATGTGGTGGCCCCAATTTACCCCATTCGTGAGACAAATTTGACACTTTTTTGAATTCATATTTCCATATAATTACATTTTATATTTTACTTTTACCTAATATAAGTAACTGTTTTTATATTTAAATAGCTTATACGTAATAAAAATGTCAATAATAATAAGCTACATAAAATTAGAATAACAATGGTGGCCCAATTCACCCGATCATCAATTTTTAGGAGGGGGGATGAATCGGGCCAAGTTAGGCCCAACGATTTAACCACTATGCACTTGGATCAAAAATTTACTTTGCCCAGTTTAAAGCTAACATACTCAACTGTATACACTGAAAAAATATATAATTAAAATCTGTCCAAAACTTTTCATTTAAAACAAAGTTAAAAAAAACTCGCATTTTCAAATGTGAAATTCTATTTAAGGACATTTTATACACTAATTTATTATATTTTTAAAAAATATAAAAAACTCTCTAGAATTAAAGATAATCTAAATAAAAATGGTGACTACCACGATGAGAAATTTTTTTTATTTAGTCACCCCGCCCGACGCTATTATACAAGACTGCCGGATATCCGGTATCGGCTAATTCACTTCCGATATCCGGCCGGATATCCGGGTAACTTCCAGCCGGATATCCTGTATCCGGCCGGATATCCGGCCATCCCTAATATATATATTTATATATATAAATATATATTAATATAATATATTAATATATTATATTATATATATATAATATATATATATATATATATTATATTATATATATATATATATATATATTTCAGGATCTCCAAAAAGGCAAAAATAGTACGTATTACAATATATATATATTATATATATATTAATATATATATACCTAATATATATATATATATTAATATATAGATTGATATATATATATATATTATAAAGATAAAAATAGGTCTATTATATATATATATATGGCCAGCATCCCGAAAGAGGCCAGGCATGTAACTAGAAAACTATAACATCTACAGGAAAATTAATAACATTTTTGATTTCAGCAAGCCAATTTCCATCGATGAAAACTAAAAAAATATATATTATTCTAATATTTATAATAAACACCTTAAATATAAATATAATCTCAAAACCTCGCAAGTGCACGCTGTGAATTGACCTTGATGGTTCAATTAAACGGTCCCTATAGAACCGCACTAGTGTCTATAGATAATAAATTTAGTGTTGCCATAAATCCACTTAGAATAGTTTGGAATAATTACTTTCATAATCTCGTGGATTGTTGTATTTCAAAATTTCTTATATGGAACTTTTTATTTTTCTCACTAATCCTTTGTTAGGGGGTTCGAGCCGACAGGTGATGGGGACATGTAGGGGGACGAAGCCTCCTGATTTCAGAGTCCCCCGTTAGTAATAAAGGCGCTTAGAGAAAACCCGCCGCTTGAATCAAACTTAGCGAATTGCTCATAATTATTTTACTCTTTGGTGTAATAATAAGTTTATTTTTAAGAGAATAAAAAAATCTTTTATTGCTACAAATTTCACCCTCTTGGTGACTATTATTTTTTGTTTCCGCTGTGCTCCCTCGATGTCTAACTTCTGCTATCTTCGTTTTTAGTGTAACAATAACATAGACTTTCTATTTATTTTCTAATGCTCAATTTTTTGCTATATATTATAAATTTTTTTAAATATATATACTACTCGTTTTATATATATATTTTTTCTATATGTTCAGTGTTGATATTTTTTAGTGACTGTAATAATAGATGTCTGCATGATGCGCTTGATATAATTAATATCTTTTTCAGATTAAGTAGGTTGCGTTAAAGTAAGATATCTGATTTAGTATTTACATGCTTAAAGCCATGAACTTATAATTTTTTCATGAAATAAAAGTTGTAATATGAAATATTTAATGGTACAAATTTTTTTGTAGGTTTGCAAATTTTTTTTTTTACAGGTAGCCACAACTCACGGGCAGAGCCCTTTTCAAGGAGGGGCAAAATAATAATAATAATAAAAAATAAACTAAAAATGTGAAATCCTACCCAATTCCAAGTCTAACGCAAAAACCCTGAGGTAACCGCAAACGGAGGACTTGAAGAGAGGGAGATTAAATATAGCAGGAAAAGCAGATTAAGGCAGAGAGTTCCACAGAAGAGGTGTCTGAAAAGAAGGGGGCACCACAACGAATAAGCAGGGAGCTCCCAATCTTCACGCACAATTTGTGTGAATGCAGGGTACCTCTTTTGCTACGAGGGTGACGCACTGGTAGTGGAATACGAGAGGTCAACTCCCTGGAGCACCTGCCGTTGTAGTACTTATATCAAAGAGATAGAGCACCAACGTCACGTCGCAGAGATAGAGAGTCAAGGGAGTTAGAAAGTAGGGTATAGTTTATTAATCTTTTATTTTTTATATATTTCCAATACAAAGGTAAGCCGTGTGAAACAGGAATGTTGGCTGTTGTCGATCCACAAGCACGCTGTATCGTATTAAGACTTTACGAGGGTCTAATTAAAGTTATTCCTCTTCAACCTGATAACACAGAACTTCAGGCATACAATATCAGGTAATTTTATTACATTTGAACAAAAAAAATTAAATGTTTAAGGAAATTTTTTTTGGAACCTTTCCATGGTTTTACAAATTTTACGTCCACTTTTTATAAATATTGAGCTCATAATGCCTTAACACTACCATGTTTTATCTTAGGGTTGAAGAATTACAAATACAAGATCTTGAATTTTTATATGGATGTGCAAATCCTACCGTCATTCTTATATATCATGACATTCACGGAAGACATGTAAAAACACACGAAGTATCTCTGAAAGAAAAGGAATTTACAAAAGTAAGAAAATTATATACCGTACCTTTTTTTTGTCATTCAAATTGAAAATTGCATTGGTCAACAAATTAAAAGTAAATTTTCGAAACTGAAACACAAGTAGGAATATTTGTATCTTTATGATCTCATTGTTATATAAGTTATGACAGTATAATGAATGTGATAACTTTTTACATGCTTCTTTGAGTTAAATATAATTTCAGAATTAAAAAATATATTAAATTTATATCTGGACATTTCAGAAGTTAAAAATGGAAAAATTTACACCTGTATTTTGCTGAAATTTGTGTCTATCTTGCTTGAGAAGTTATTTTTCTTCTGTTATGTACTGAGAAGTCTCTTTTCAGGAACCAGCAGTTATTACTCATCATAAGTTCATTCCATTTTATCTTAATAACGCTGCTCTATTTGTAATATTTTCTGATGGAACCGTTCTTCTTGTGTCTCTCACAGTACCCAAATTTGGAAGGAAGAAGTCAAGATGAGAATGTAAAAAAATGAATTTCTGATGACATTCTTCACCCCAAATTTTTGTTCACTAGCAATTTTCTATTACCATCACTATTTTTTCAGCTCTTGTTTCCAAGAAACCCTTGAACAACGTCTTTGAATGATTTTCACACTGCAGGTTCTTTTGATTTTACTTGCTATCAAATATATGGTCACTTAGTAATATTCTCATTTGAGGCCCGATGAATTTTTTTTCAATTTAGCTTCACTTAAACACTGGAAAATCTGTGATAAGTCTTTTAAGTAATGTTGATTAGTTGCACGCCTATCCCGCAAACATCCCTTGACTCTCTATCTCTGCGACGTGACGTTGGTGCTCTATCTCTTTGATATATGTGCTACAACGGCAGGTGCTCCAGGGAGTTGACCTCTCGTATTCCACTACCATTGCGTCACCCTCGTAGCAAAAGAGGTACCCTGCTTTCTCACAAATTGTGTGTGAATATTGGGAGCTCCAGGCTTATTCGTTGTGGTGCCCCCTTCTTTTCAGACACCTCTTCTGTGGAACTCTCTGCCTTAATCTGCTTTTCCTGCTATATTTAATCTCCCTCTCTTCAAGTCCTCCGTTTGCGGTTACCTCAGGGTTTTTGCGTTAGACTTGGAATTGGGTAGGATTTCACATTTTTAGTTTATTTTTTATTATTATTATTATTTTGCCCCTCCTTGAAAAGGGCTCTGCCCGTGAGTTGTGGCTACCTGTAAAAAAAAAAATTTGCAAACCTACAAAAAAAATTGTACCATTAAATATTTCATATTACAACTTTTATTTCATGAAAAAATTATAAGTTCATGGCTTTAAGCATGTAAATACTAAATCAGATATCTTACTTTAACGCAACCTACTTAATCTGAAAAAGATATTAATTATATGACAATGAAAAGAAATAAAACTATATTTAGAAGAATTAAAAGTGAAGATTTCTTAAGGTCAATGAAATACCAGAGAATGGTTTATAAAACCAAAACAAGGTAAACTGCAGTATTGCACTAAGAAATATAATTTCGATTATACTTATTTTTATGAAATTATGAAAAAATAAAACAATTCTAGGCCTTTGGAATGACTTACCAATTTTATCGGCAACGTTTCCATGCGCTTTGGTTTCAATTTCAAGATTTTCTCCTTCTCCATGACACTCTAAAATCATAGCTGAGTAACGCATAGTTAGTATAAACAACTGATCTTTGACACCATTCTAAAAAAAAATGCCATCATTTCAGACTACTACCATTCAACTCAAAAGAACATGGTAGGGAATACAAAATTGTAATTAACGCTCATATAATGATAAGAGTCACCACCAGTCCCTCAAACAATACATTACTGAAATAGCTATTTTTAATTTATTTATTGTTGCACAGCATCACTAATTAGTGAATACGGTAATTGTATCAGAAAACTGTTTCTAAATAAATATGGCTCATTACAATATATTGCAACTAAATATGAACAGCATAAAAAATAAGCTTTTCTAGATTGAAAAATACCAGTGCTCACAAGCAAGTGTAAGACTCTTGACAGACACTTAGAAAGGTTCATAGAGTTCTATTAATTATTCAATATATTTAAAATGTTAAAAGTGTAAAGATTTTAATATGCAGTATATATATATATATATTATTATAATATATATATATTTTATATATATATATATACTATAAATATATATATATATATATAATATATATATTATAATATATATATATATATATATAACTAATCATTTTAAATAATATTAATGTATATTATATATATATATATTAAAAAAAGGAGTAGAACTAGTTTCAAATTGCAACTCTATTAGCATGTGAAAACACGTATACTTTGTTAGATAATTTCTGGCATAAAAAATGTTGTTTTTTATAATAAATACAGTAGTAGGATAGAACATTTGTGTACTGCAGTAACAGACAACAGTATCCATTTAAAGTAACAAAATACTTTACTTAAAAAAAAAAAAAAAAAAAAATTAATTGTTACAAAATCAAATATACCAGTAGTAAAAAAAGCATATCGTGTTTTCGATTAAGTATTGCTATTAATTTATGAAACTTAAAACACTCATTGTTACTCATCAAATTTTGTTTCCTTAAATTTATAAAACATTTCCCTATTATTCAATGAGAATATTTATTACCTACATAAAGATTACTAGATTAATGATTTAATACAGAATAGGCCTAAATTATTCCAAAAATTACTAATAATTTACATAGATTTATGTTTGAATAAATAATTTCAACAATGTTTTATTAGGCATTTTCAAAATATATTTTTATGTTTAGAGTATCTACTCTATATGCATATAATTCTTACTTGTGCTTAAAGAGACGAAGAACAGGAAATTTTTTCCATATATTGTGTGAGTCTTTTTAAGTTTAAACCTTCTGGGTTTACTAAATGAGTTCAACTCGTGTTATTGTGGCTTACAATGACGAGGTTCAGGTCTGTAGGCGATGTCAAGTGACCTAAAAGAAATGTATAACTATTAAACTGCAAGATTTATGTGTATAATTCATCATTAATAAAAAAATAATTTTTCCACTCAAATTGAAAATTCATATTACAAACCTTTCTCTTGGGCTATTATTAAACTTACTTTTCAGTTAATTTTAATCTAAAATGTTCACTTATAATCATTTGAACATATTTAAACATTGTAGTCCTCATCATGTAATTTTATTTCCATATGTCCTGGAATTCAAATTAAATGAGTTTATCTGACACTCAACTTAGTAAGAAAAACAAGAATTGATAAGTAAAAAATTTGAGTTGATATATCTTTTCCAATGGCCTTGAAAGTCCGATTTGTACATAAAATGACTTACACCACTTCTGCTTTCAACATCTCATCTAACCAAAAGACTTCGTGTGAACTACAACAAACCTGTGAAAATCTCCATTTGTGTCCGTTAATCTTTAAACAAATAGCTACCCAAACCAGCTATTCTTAATACATAAATTTTCAATTTGGTATCTTTTGAA
>JABUQX010115533.1:0-12500 GCA_015478945.1 Trachelipus rathkii | reverse complement strand
GTGGCCCCAGCACTGAACCCAGTGGGACACCACTCTTCACTATTTCCCATGATAACTTATTGCCATTTAGTTGCACACACTGTTTTCTATTCCACAACCACTCTTTAATCCAACCATGTACCACTCCACCTATACCACATTGTAATATCTTCTTCATCAGCCTTATGGGGGACCCTATCAAAAGCTTTGCTAAAGCTCCAAATATATAATATCAACTGATCTCCTCTGTCAATGCAGTCAGTAATGAATCCATAAATTCTAAAAAGGTTTGTCTGACATGACCTACCCTTTCTAAAACCATTCGTATAATACCTTGTTATCTTCTAAATACTTCTCTATATGACCTTTCTAACTTTTCCAGAACCTACAACCAGAGATGTTAAGCTAACTGGCATAAAATTTCCCCAAATATTCCTACAACCTTCTTAAGTAAATAGCAACATGTCGCTTTTCCAAGCCTGTCTGCACCACCAAATGTTATAGACGCTTAAAAATCAACAGAAGCCTGGCAATGCTCAGTAACACCTTCTCTTTCTCAAAATTCTAATATACTCATCAGGGCCTGCAGCTTTGTTTGGATCAATATGGTCTTAGTAAATGTTTAATATCTTTTATGTCAAATTCAAATTCTGTAAGTCTATTTGTTACATGCATACAAGAACAATTAGTCTCCAAACTATTATCTATTCCTCAGTAAACACTGAAGCAAAATTAGCATTGAAAATGTTGACCAACTCCTTATCTGAACTCACTTAAATTTTCATCAATTTTAATTGGACCTATTGTCCTATTCTTACTTTTAAATTTATAAAAAGCAAAAACTTCTCCTTCTAGGTCCTTAACTAATTCCTTGCTAAATTAATTTCTGCCGCTCTCTTGCCTTATTGACTGGTTAAGTTTGTTTCTATTTTTCCTATAATTTTCCAAATCATCTTCCCCTATTACTACCCTTGAATATTTTTATAAAACATCTATGTTTTTCATTGATTTTATTCCTATCTCTCTATTCCACCAAACAGGTTTTTTCTTTGCCACCCTTAACGGGTTTATTTTTTAAAACATACTGACTGAATATCCATTTAAAATTTGCTTAAAACGTTCCCACATGATAAACAGTTTTGGTCTCTAAACTCTTTATCCCAGTCAGTTAAGTACTAAGCATGTCTCGTAATTTGGTAAAATCACCATTTCGAAAATTAAGATTTTTTTCCTTATTAGCTTGCAATTTGGGCCTCAGATATCACATTTATATTAAATCTAATTATATTATGGTCACTATGTCCTAAATTCTCCTCAACTCTAACTTCATCCACCATACTTTCATTGTTAGTTAATATTAAGTCTAATAGTGCATCGTGTCTTGTGGGTTCATGGACCATCTGGCTCAAAAAGTTATCTAGTACAATTTATAAATACTGAACTACTATGGTCCGTATTAGACAAGAATCCCAATGAATGCCCAGAAAATTAAAATCACCCATTATGACTATACCTTTTTCTTACTGTGGCATGCTGTCTATATTTCTTCAAAATTTCGCATCTAATTCTTGACTCTGGCCAGGTCTATAAATGCACCTATTCTATATGATTTATTGAACATAAGATATCTACCCATACCAATTCAATATCATGATTAGTTTTAAAGTCAGTCATTAATACAGATTGAATATTGCTTTAATATAAAGCGTGTCACACCCCCACCCTTCTTTCCTCTATGCTGGTATAAATAAGTGAATATCCATCTATTTCATATTCTTGAAAGGAGTCTCCATATAATTCTTCATTAACCCATGCCTCAGTTAAGCAAATAATGTCTAGATTCTCATTTATGGTGTATAACTAATCAGCTCATCTTTTTATTTCTAAGGCTATTGAGTATTTGTGTAAAAGCATTTGATTTTCGAAATGCTGTTGTTTTTATTGCTAAAATCATTATTTGAACCTGTAACAACACTAGTTGTATTTAAATCACCTCTACTACATTTACCATTGCTATTATTTGTATCCAGATTTAGCCCATCACCCCCAACTTTACATAGTTTTTTGCTAAACAAGTCTCCAAACTGGTGCTGAAAAGCCCAACACCTTTATGACTCAAGTGAACTCCATCTGCTGCAAAGATCTTTATCCAGAAATTCCCTCCACAAATCCAAAAACCTAATATTTTCTGAAAAACATAATTTTTCCTAACCCTTTCATTTACACCTAAAGCCCTACTCCCCCATTCCTGACCTGCACCTAACCTAGGTAAAACCCTGAAATCATGCACCTTCTTCCACTAGCTTTCATCTTCTGAATCAATCTCCTATAATTGCTATTAATTCTTCTGACCTTCTATGTCCTATATCATTTGTATCCACATGCATAATCACATTTGAATCAACATTTGTAGAATCAATCTCTCTATCTATCCTATCCAAGATATCACTCACTCTGGCACCTGGATAACATACTCAATCGTTTTTTAGTCTTATTTGAAAAGTCCTATCTAGGTATCGTATCATACAGTCTCCAATTAGTAATGTATCAGTCTTCCCTTTAGAAAACTCAACATTACCATTGGCACTCTCTGATCCCTCCCCATCTGGAAGACAGTCGAACCTGTTACTGCAGGTCACAGGCTGAGTGACTTTCGAGATCCTCATCTTTAAATTATTATTTCTAATTTCTACTACTCTATATTCATCTGCAAACCTATTTTCAACTACTTTATTCTTTTCCCCCTTATCTTCCTGCCTAGGTGAATATGAGGAATGTATTCCATAAATTCATTTTGAATCTTTATGCATCCTTCACTATTCCTAACTGAGGTAGCCACTTTGGTATCATCAGCGAACTTAGAAACCTTGCATTTAAGTCCCTGGTCTAAATTATTTATATATATGAGGAACAACAGTGGCCCCAGCACTGAACCCAGTGTGACACCACTCTTCACTATTTCCAATGATGACTTATTGCCATTTAGTTGTACACACTGTTTTCTATTCCACAACCACTCTTTAATCCAACCATGTACCACTCCATCTATACCACATTGCAATATCTTTTTCATCAGCCTTACGTGGGGAACCTTATCAAAAGCTTTGCTAAAGTCTAAATATATAATATCAACTGGATCACCTCTGTCAATGCAGTCAGTAATGAATCCATAAATTCTAAAAGGTTTGTCTGACATGACCTACCCTTTCTGAAATAACTTGTTATCTTCTAAATATTTCTCTATATGACCTTTCATTAACTTTTCCAGAACCTTTACAACCAGAGATGTTAAGCTAACTGGCCTATAATTTCCCAAATCTTCCTTACAACCTTTCTTATAATTAGGCACAACATTTGCTGTTTTCCAGTCATCTGGTACCTAACCAAATGTTATAGATCGCTTAAAAATCAAATAGTGCCTTTGCAATGCTAGTAGTTCCCTTTTTTAGAATTCTACCATATATACCATCAGTGCCTGCAGCTTTCCTTGGATCAATATGATCTAATAAACGTTTAATATCTTTTACGTCAAATTCAAATTCTGTAAGTATTTGTAACATGCATACAAGAACTATTAGTCTCCAAACTATTATCTAATCTAAACACTGAAGAAAAATAAGCATCGGCAGTATTGGCCATTTTTTGGGGTATCGCTAATGGTTAATATGGCTGATCCTTTGCTGAAACTTCTTACTTTTTGGGTGAAGAATTATGATAAACTTTTAGATTCAATAACACTATGTAACACAAAAAAAGTTTATTTTTTATTGAATCTTATATATTTTTTCACGCTGAACACAGAAATGACCTTCATTTTTTTCTATCATCGATACTTTGGGAGTTATTGCAATATTTATGCTTTGGCATTTTTAAGGTCTGTTAATGAGTTTACTAGGGATGTATCGGAACCAGGTTCCGGGCGGAACCTTGATTTTTTAAAAGTCCGGTTCTGGCCGGTTCTGGCCGGTACTTACCGGAACTTTCTACTTTTCCAAATGTCTTTCTAACAAAAATTCAGTAATTGATTGATCATTTACTCAGTTATGATTATGCATAAAAAATAATGAAAATTGATCAGCGAATTATGACGTAATAAATTCACGAAAATGGAAGGAATTTTTTGCTAAGTAAAGCGATTTAGTGAAGGTAGTGTTCACGGGATAACCCAATTCATATTACTTTGTTTATAAACAAATGGTTACCACATGGATTTGCTGATAGGCAATCCGAAAATTGAGATTTGATCAAATTTTGATCAACCTCAACTAAATAGGTTTCCTTTCACTAATTATAATAATAAATAGATTAATAGTACACAGTTTCTTAAAGTTAACACAAGAAAGGTTTATCACAATTCACAAATATGTATTTCTTTTCAAGTTAAAATATAAGTTTTTATCAGTTTTTTTTTTAAGCATGAAGAGTATGACTGTTATCGTGTTTGTCATTTGTGCTTACGCTGTTGGGGTCGCTGTTCGCAGCAGCTCCAGCTTTACCCTAATATATATATATGTATCTTATATATATATAAGTACCATCTCAAGGGTAAGGGTTCAAACCCACTTAGGACCATTTGAAATATACAAATAATTGTTGCGTTTATTGCACAAATATCTTGAGTATCAGAATGTCCTGTTAAAAATTAACCCAGTGTCCCCTGACCTGAGTGTTGGCGGGGAGGCCCGTCGGAGGTTAGGTGTCCAAGACACGCCTTCGCTCCTCTTGGGAAGCTAAGCTTTCAGAGGTAAAATGATGGGTTTCCTTTTAGCCAATCGTGGTCTCGAGGTAACACTCTGAAGTACCATCTCAAGGGTAAGGGTTCAAACCCACTTAGGACCATTTGAAATATACAAATAATTGTTGCGTTTTTTGCACAAATACCTTTGAATATCTAATAATGTCCAGTTAAAAATTACCCAGTATAGCCCCTGACCCGAGTGTTGGCGGGGAGGCCCGTCGGAGGTTAGGTGTCCAAGACATGCCTTCGCTCCTCTGGAAGCTAAACTTTCAGAGGTAAAATGATGGGCTTCCTTTTAGCCAATCGGGGTCTCGAGGTAACACTCTGAAGTACCATCTCAAGGGTAAGGGTTCAAACCTACCTGGGGATCATTTGAAATATACAAATAATTGTTGCGTTTATTGCACAAATATCTTTGAATATCTAATAATGTCCGGTTAAAAATTACCCAGTGTTGCCCCTGACCCGAGTGTTGGTGGGGAGGCCCGTCGGAGGTTAGGTGTCCAAGACACGCCTCGCTCCTCTTGGGAAGCTAAGCTTTCAGAGGTAAAATGATGGGTTTCCTTTTAGCTAATCGTTGGTCTCGAGGTAACACTCTGGAGTCCCATCTCAAGGGTAAGGGTTCAAACCCACTTAGGACCATTTGAAATATATAAATAATTGTTGTGTTTATTACACAAATATATTTATATATATATATATATATATATATATATATATATATATATATATATATATATATATATATATATATATATATACAGTAAGGTGGGGCGAACGTAGCCACTTTTTGTGGGGCAATTCGGTCCAGTGGCTCAAAATAGCCTATACGATGCAAAATATATCTTTAAAGATGTAAAATAATGTATTTTTATGTCTTAGGTATTAATTTTTTATGAAACCTTTAATTTAAGTCAATTAATTTGTGATTGTTTTTCTTTTTCTGAGCACTATAAAATCGGTAAATTTTAGGCTTATTGCTAAGAATCATACAGGTCAAAATAATTGTACTACATTATTGGTACCAAGATAAAGTACTTAAAAATAGTTCATAACCTTAATGCAATCGTTGAAGTTATTCAGGCAAGAGATAAATATATTTTTATTATAAAATTGTAACATGGGGCAATTCGTCCAGGTTTAAAATTTGCGTAAGTACTCGGTCCACATTGAAATCATTAAATTAAATTTTTTAATACTCTTTCACAAAAAGATGTCCGAAATATAATGTTTAAAATAATTTTTACACTTTTACAGCAAGATAGGTAGGTAAAGTTTTTCAACTTAGGCCTAATTAACCTATACAAATTTTTTTCAGCAAGATGGTTCACACTTACGCAAAAGTAACACGGCAGGATACAAAGGGATACTCTGATGATGATGTTGCCAGACCCTTAAGCAGTTTTCGTTCTTGCATTGGTTCTTACGAAACGTAATATGCCTAAAATGCTCGAGTTTGCATTCGTTTGCGTTCGTTTTTGTCAAACTGCGCAAAATCGTAAAAGAAACGCTCACCAAACGTAAAGAATTTCCTTAATTCTGTGTAATATAAAATAAAAGAATTGCAACCTTACAGAATTAATAACATTACAGTTCGTTTTTGTCAAACAGCGAAAACGCTCACCAAACGTAAAGAATTTCCTTAATTCTTTGTAATATAGAATACAAAAGAATTAAGGAAATTCTTTTATGTTTGGTGAGCATTTTTTATGATTTTTGCGCGTTTGGACAAAACGCTTGAGCTTATGCTCATTTTTGTTAATAAAGAAGCAGGCTCATTTTTGTCAACATCGCAGTACCCAAGAAAAACGCTCACTCAAACGTGAAGAATTTCCTTAATTCTTAACAGAATAAAAAAGAATAGCAACCTATTAGAATGTTAAAAAGCCTCACGCATGTAGCCTTTTTAAGATTTGCAGGTCAAAACTAACGCAAACTCAAACATTTTATTACGTTTTCACACTTAAATTTTTAAAATAATAATATTGTAATACCCATTATGTTTTTAAAAATGAAAACTGACATCATAATTTATTAAATAAAACACTTTTAATTGAGGATTCTAGGATGAGAAGAAGTGGACCTGACTGCCCACCCCCAAAAATCGCGGGGCAATTCGTACTGGTCCACGTTACTTATCGCTTCTAACATTAATCCTATATTATATATAAATACAATTATACTAATTTTACTCCTAAAGGATAACATTAACATATAAAAAAAAATTTCTCGAAAAAAAAAAAAAAAGTTTCCATAAACCTTAGCATTTTGAGTACCCTTGATTTTGGACTCGCACTGTCTGCCTATTTATATATATATATATATATATATATATATATATATATATATATATATATATATATATATATATATATATATATATATATATATATATATATATACAGTGGCTTATCCAGGGGGCAAATATGGCCCCGAAATTTTTTTATCAATTCGCATTTATAAGTATCATATCCGCTTATAACAAAAATCCAGAGGTTAATTATATATATATTATATATATATGGTAAAGTATATATATATATATATATATAGCAGTATATATATATATATATATATATATATATATATATATATATATATGAAACTATTTTTGTCTGCCCCCTAAAAAATCCCGGATACGCCACTGTATATATATATATATGTCATGGGGTGACTCGACCACCTTAGGCATACCCTTGGTCTCCGACTCTCCCTAATGCAACTTTGGAATTTTTTTTTTTGTAAATCACTGCCCATAGTCGGTCATAAGCACACAAAAGTAATAATGTAATTTAATACGTGTTATTAAAGTTTAATAGCCCTTCAGCCTGACCGTGAGGGGTGAAGGACTATTTCATTGAGGGGTGACTGACCACTACAAATTGTCTTTGAACAATCGTAGAGCAATTCACTTTTATATTTTAATTTACTTATAATAATTATTTATCATATTAAAATTGCATTAAGTAATAAAAATGCCACACTCACAAGTACGAAATTGCGTACAAAATAAGGTGGTCCGATTCACCCCTCTCCGCTCAAAAATTTGGACACTTTTTGAATTCGTATTTATATAAATTTTATTTTTTTCACTTAATATAAGTAACTTTTTATTATATTTAAATTAATTATACGTAATAAAAATGTCAATAATAATACGTAAAATACGAAAAACAATGGTGGTCCGAGTCACCCCTCCATCAATTTTTACGGCGGGGTGAATCGGACCAAGTTAGGCCCCGTGATTTTGCCACTAATACTGTTTGGATCAAAAATTTACTTTGCCAGTTTAAAGCTAATATACTCGAGGGTATTTAAAAATAATTAAAATCCATCCACAATTTTTCATTTTATAACGAAGTTAAAAAACTCATTTTTCAAAAGTGAAATTCTATTGAAGGACATTTTGTACCCTAATTTCTAACATTTTTAAAAATATAAAAACTTTCTAGAATTAAAGATGATCTAAATAAAACTTGTAGTACTACTGCGTGGCTATTAAATGAGCGAAATTTTTTTTTTTTTTTATTATATTTAGAGTGGACCGAATCACCCCTCCTAAAGAGGCGGGCCCGGTCACCCCGCCTGACGCTATATCACTAATATATATATATATATATATATATATATATATATATATATATATATATATATATATATATATATATATATATATATATATATATATATATATATATATATATATATATGTATATATATTTCTTTTATATATATATATATATATATATATATATATATATATATATATATATATATATATATATATATATATATATATATATATATATATATATATATATATATATATATATATATATATATATATATATATATATATATATATATATCCTTTATATGTGTATATATCCTTTTTGCTATCTTTATGTTCTCATGTCAATGCTCTAATTTTGCCTTCTTCCCCATATTACTAATTATCAATTCTTTAGGTTAAAATAGTTGTGTTGGCATTTTCAGCAATATTTTTGTGTGCCTCTTTCTTTAAAAAATATTAAAGGCCATATTCCATCTGAGGACAAAGAACTTTAACCATTCAGTTCAAGTAAGCTTTTCTAATGTGGTTCAGATTGCTTGAGTCTTATGAGTTCTTATATTTTCTAATAATGTGGTTGCTCTAGAATAAATAAGTGCTTACTTACTTTATTCCTATATCAGATTTCATCAGTTGTCTTGTTCGGCTGTCCAACCAGGAATATCCGCAACCCCTAATAAAAAGATGGATTCTTCAAGGGTAAGCACTTAATACCATTAATATTATTCATTTTATTGCCATTCATTGAATAATTATTTACTTCCATTTTTAGTTACCTGAGTTATTGATTGTTTTGGAGTAATACACATTGATCATCTATTTTCATACAGGTATTTTGTTTTTGTTTTTTTTTGCTGATTTCAGACTGTTATTTTCAAGCTGAAAGCAGTTTTTGCGGTCATTTGATCTTCATCCTGATTTTGACTTTGAAGATTCATCACCAGATCAAGACCAACATTAACCAAAGTTCAGTAAGCTGTCATTTTTGCATCCTTTCACGTATCACAACACCTTAATTTACCTTGTTCCATGTTGTCATGGTGTTTAGCATTTATTACTAATTTTGGAGGTTGAATTTTCGTGACTTTCGTCTTCAGTACCTGTATTCTACAATCGGCTAACGGTATAGAATTATTGTAATATATATATTATAGTCTTCAATTTATTTAGATCCCTCCTTAAAAAGTTAAGTCAATTAAATAAGAAAATCATAAGATCATTTCTTTACCCCCCTTATTTAAACTTAACGTTAAATACGAGTGGCAAATATAGAAAGATATTATCGTCTTCTTCTTGGACCACGAGGATCATCAATATTAATTGGAATCAGAGATTTGATCGATGCGGGATTGGTGGAACGGATTGCAACCAGCGCTTGGTAAGTATCTCTCCAACTTATAATAACGAGAATTATTAACTGCCATCCTCTAATATTACTAATAATACTAACTATAGTTACAGTATTAGACTACTAAAAATACTAAAGGTAGTTACAGTTGTGGACCGCTATATTAACTAACATTAATAGTTGCAGATTAATATGGATACTAACACACTAATATATTCCAAACTAACTGTCCTTGCATAGTCATAGAATTCAGTTGTAGACTTAGTTTCTGATCGTAGTCGTAGTTTTCTTAAATTTAATATGTGCATGTGAGGGGTTTTGGTCTTCCGGGTTATTTTTCGTTCGAGCGTCGCCACTTAGATTTCCCTTGAGGGTTAACTTTTCAGTGCTCCTTAACTCCACCTAACAACGTTTGATAAGAAATGCTTACCCAGTTGTAGCACGAATTTTGTGCATAAACGATTGCGATTTCTCATAAAAGTTACTTTTGTTTACAAAAATTGGAATCAGCTGTTGTGATGGAGCACGTGGTTTTGGAATAAACAAAAAAAAAAAAATAACAAATGGTTTATATTACAAATAATTGATCAACTATTGTGATGAAGTTTATCGATTTTGAAGAAATTGGATTTAAAGTTAATTTTATTGAATGAACCATTCAAAATTCAAATGGGAATACCATGCAGCCATCATGTTTGTTTTACATTTTTTCCCAAGATCGAGCTAAATTCAGTAAACAAGGGAAATAGTAACCTTACAGAATTAAGGAAATTCCTTACGTTTGGTGAGCATATTTTACGATTTTGAGCAAGTTTGACAAAACGAAGGCAAACTCGTTACTCACGCTCAACGTTAAAAACGAAAAAATAATATATATATATATATATATATATATATATATATATATATATATATATATATATATATATATATATATATATATATATATATATATATATATATATATATATATATATATATATATATATATATATATATATATATATATATATATATATATATATATATATATATATATATATATATATATATATATATATATATATATATATATATATATATATATATATATATATATATATATATATATATATATATATATATATATATATATATATATATATATATATATATATATATATATATATATATATATATATATATATATATATATATATATATATATATATATATATATATATATATATATATATATATATATATATATATATATATATATATATATATATATATATATATATATATATATATATATATATATATATATATATATATATATATATATATATATATATATATATATATATATATATATATATATATATATATATATATATATATATATATATATATATATATATATATATATATATATATATATATATATATATATATATATATATATATATATATATATATATATATATATATATATATATATATATATATATATATATATATATATATATATATATATATATATATATATTTCTAAAATAAAATTCTTTCCCTTCATTCCCCCCCAATGTCTATTATAATATATATTTATATATATATATATATACAGTATATATATATATATATATATATATATATATATATATTATATATATATATATATATATATATATATATACATATACATATATATATATATATATATATATATATATATATATATATATATATATATATATATTTAAATTTTAAGAAATATACACTTTCTTTGTAAATATTTATGGAAATTTTTGCCCTTATATTTGGTTACTTAATAAAATTTATTATGCTTTTTAAACACTTTTTATTACACATTAAATTTAAACTTTGATAGCACAATTATTAAAGTTTTGAAGTATACATTTTTATCTCTCGAACTTCAGAGTATATATAGATATATAGGAAGCTTAAAGATTTACTTCTATGTGGGGAGGCTTCTTCAGGTAGATGGTCTGGTGAGAACGAAAGTCAAAGATCGAAAATTTAGACTGGCTATAAATTTTGAAGATGTTGGTTTTTCTATTATTTTTCTTGAAGAAATATGTATCCTTCATAACATTAAGCTGTATCGAGTCTATCTTAGTTTCACCTGGTTGTTTGTTGTAGTTTTCCCAATTTTTTAATACAAAATGATTCAATTTATTTTCTGAGATCAGTGTCAGAAGTATCGAAAATTTTGTTTATATTATTTATATTTTGAGCCAGATGGTCCATGAACCCACAAGACATGATGCACTATTAGACTTAATCTTAGGGACGTACCGATGACAGAAAAGAGGTCGATACCGATACTCTATTTTTTAAGGTGCCGATTCCGATACTTTAATTAATATAATAAATACACAGTAATAAGATAGAACATTTGTGTACTGCTAGGTAACTCTGGATTGCATTCCCTGTACAACCAATACTTAAAGTCATATTTTTCATATTTGGTTGTGCCCAAGTATATTTAAAATTTATTTATTTTATAAATTAAAATAATATCTTTAAGGAATAATAAATGCAAATATAATAATAATAATTTTTTATGTTTGGTTTTATTCAAAAAATATTCTATTTCCATTTTCCAGTAAGTATTAACAAAGTTTACCTACTAGCTTTAATGTTTTAACATGATTACAATTTACAAGAAGATTCTTTAACTAGCTACAATATAAAGAATAAAAATAATGAAAAAAGATACCTCAATTAATCATCTGAAAAGACAAAATAAAAAAACCGCTATTATTCAAATACCAAAATAATAATATATACTCCTTTTAAGATAAAGATAGATACTCATTCAATACTAAATTCAAAAATTTCAAATTGTAATGCAAAAA
>JABUQX010115532.1:7500-12500 GCA_015478945.1 Trachelipus rathkii | reverse complement strand
AAAATTTTTCCCTTTTTTTTTTTTTCTTTTCTGTCAAGCTTTGCTTTATAATTTTTTCAATACTTCTCTACCTTGTACTCAATTTATTTTCATTTATATAGCAGATTTAGAAAAGCTGAACCAGATCTGTGTTTTTGGTACATAATTTTTTTTCCGTGGTCCGGATAAATAATTTTTTGGTTCTAAATTATTTTTTTTTTCAAAAATAAATGAGGATAACTTTTTTTTTTTTTTTTTTTACTGAACGTATTTTAAATTTTGATTCAAATTTGTAATGGATTGTGATAGGAGGACAAATTTTTTTTCCTTATGGGTTTGTTTCATTTATTTCCGACCAGAAATAAATTTTTTTTTTAATAGGTAAATATTTTTTTGGGCCAAAAAATATTTCTTAAAAACAAGTCGCATCTCTCTCTCTCTCTCTCTCTCTCTCTCTCTCTCTCTCTCTCTCTCTCTCTCTCTCTCTCTCTCTCTCTCTCTCCTCTCTCTCTCTCTCTCTCTCTCTCTTTCTTCTATATATAGTAATAAGAATAGATACAATAATATAAAATAATATATATATATATTATATATATATATTATTATATATATATAATATATATATATATATATATATATGAATAAATATATATATATATATATATATATATATATAATATATATATAGTTTATAATATATATATATATTATATATACTATATATTATAATATATATATATATATATATATATATATATATATATATTAATATATTATATTTATATATTATATATATATATATATATATATATATATATATATATATATATATAATATATATTATATTATATATATATATATATATAAGTTATTACAGGTTACATAGTTTTAAATAAATAATTATGATTTGCTGTGAAGCTTTTTATTGCAAAAAAAGTTTTCTTTTCACTTTTATCAAATAAAATTGTGTTGTTAGGCTATTAGATATCATTAATTAACACTTTACTTAATTTTTCCTAGCATTGTTTATATATATATATTATATATATATATATATATATATATAATATATATATATATATAAATATATATATATATATATATATATATATATATAATATATATAATATTATATATATATATATAAAATATATATAATTATAAAATATTATATTATTACTTATATTCATATTTTAATTATTTTTTATCTCTTTATTATTTCCATCTAATTATTTTAAGTATTAACTTTAAATATATTAATTTACTATTATATTCTTAATATCAGTATTTATTAGAGAGTGTGATAAGCTCTGTGATTAGTATAACAGCATATCCTCGCATTGTCATTGCATACATTTATAATTCACAATATTATTTCTACCGCATTCTCCGCATACGCGCATACTTCAGCATTAAAAATATTTTTATTTTAAGTCAGGAGATATGCATGTTCATACATAAGAGCATAGTTTAAATTAAATACTTGTTCATCTATGAAATTATAGAAAAAACGTGTGCTCTACCTGTATATAATACAACTATTGATAAATATAAACGTAATAATTCGAAATAGTATTACACTCTAAATACATATTTTGTTTTTTAACGTAGCTTACCCCTAAATCTCAATATTCATGATACGTTACTTATATTATATAATACAATTCAAAACAAATAATAAATCAATATATAAATATTATATACAATATATTGGAATGGGAGTAATAAATTATATATTCCACATAACTCTACAGGCTAGTAGAATCTCACTCCAGTAGTATATACCTAAATCATATAACCTAACCTAAACCTATTAAACTATAACCTCTTAAAACCTAAATTAAAAACCACATAAACCTAAACGGGATATATATCAAGACAATGACTCACAGCAAGCACAGTAATTCTCGATATGAAAATAGTAGATAATTATAATTTCAACTAAACTCGCCAAAAAAGCTCAGATCCTATAGAGCCTCTATAACCCTAACCTAACCCTAACCAACACATCAATCTACAATTAATATGCAAATCTGTTTACAATATTAAAAAGAATACTAGATACCAAAAAAACATTCTTGGAACAGTGTTTTACAAGAGCGGATTTAACAAATATTTATATATATAGAAACTTAACTCAAACTATTATAATGTATAGTGCTTTCATAAACAACATATCAGGCTGAATTGAAAATGTAATTACTTTATACGTCCATAAATTGAGCATTGTATATATAATCATCCAGGGCTAATAAAAGAGCAAAGCATAACACAAATCGAGTTATCACCGTCAAATACCGATTAGTTATAGACTAGAATAATCTATTTGTGCTGGATATATCGAAAAATAGGAGAAACGTTTTCTAATTATTAGATTGGCTATTATTATAATTAAAAATTAGCTAAGAGAACTAAGTTACAGTTAATGTAGAAATATAGTACATGGCTTGTTCAGAGGATTGTCAAAAACTAAACCTAACATATCACAATTGATATTCGGCTGATTAGAAAAAGAATATCATTCAAAGAGATAAAAGCTTCCGATAAGTACAATGATTAAGAAGTGTTTCATCTCGCTGATTCTTGTTATTTATTTAATATTATTAAAGGATGCCTATCTCATTTTCAGAGTTCGGATTTGACCAGCATTACACTATGTGTGTCACAATAAGTTTTATATTCTTACATCATATCGTGTGTACAGAAATAGTCTGATCTAGGGTAATTAATTTACAGCAGAGAAATATAAATTCTGTTGTAGTCTATTCTGAACTCCCGGTATCAATCTAAGCATTTCAGCTTCATAGTGTTAGCTAGTGAAGCTGATTCTCATTTCTCTAGATGGCGTGCTCAGATACTCTATATTATTTAGGCTCTGCATTCCGGAAGCTCGACCGAAAAGATAATAGTGCCAAAACTATACTCTCAACTCGCACAGCTGAAAGGTGCTTTTCTCTCTCTTAAAGTTGTGAGCACGACAGCTTTTGTTTCTTAGTTATAAAGTTAATGTAGAATTAATATGCAACATGATATAATATTTTACTGAGACATTTATTAACAAAATACGTCAAAGTCTAATGCTAAATAATTATAACCATTAACATGCGCATACACACCCAAAAACATATCGGTGGACCAGTCTTCGGGAAAAGAGGTTTGATTGTGGTGCAACACAGAGAGTATGAGGGGCACACGATTACTTATATAGGTTCAAGCGGTTCTGCACTTCCCTTGAGCACTGAGTATATATATATATATATATATTAAATATATATAATATATAATAATAATATTATATATATATATATACTAATATATATAATATATATATACATATATAATATATATATATATTAAATATATATATTATATTATAATATATATATATATTATATAATATATATATAATATATATATATAATATATATATATAATATAATTATAATATATATATATATATAATATATAATAAAATAATATATTATTAATATTTATAATATATATATATATATTATATATATATATTATTATTATAGTCCATATTATTAATAAACTACTCAGCAAATACTTCTAGGGACAAATTTTATAATATTATATTATTTAATGTATATATTTTTATTCACTATCCGCGGATGCGGATGCGGTATATTGCAATTAGTAAAAATCAACCTATTCCGCGGAATTGCGGATTCTGAGTGATATAAATATATGCGGATATTAGTTAGAATGTTCCTTCTGTAGGTGTCTCAGAACCCTAAAAACTTAACTTATTAACCGCCTCAACAGTTCACAGAACCGGCAAATCCCTTATTATACATTATAGCGCGGAGTTTATAAAGTATAATTTATTATTACTATCCGCATACCGGCTAATACCGACGCATCCACGACCGCTCGCGATTAATTGTTGAAAAATTCACCTATCCGCTTACACCCTCTAAATAAATATTATATATATAGATATAGTTATATATATATATATTATATATATAATATAGTATAATATATATATATATATATATTATATATAATATATATATATTATATATATAATATATATATATATAATATATTATATAATATGTGTGTGTGAATGATCAAATACATTATAATAGAAAGTGGTAATTGAAAAAAAAAGGCAATGGAGAATAGGAGTTGTGTGTAGTATGTGATAAATGCGCCATAGTTTGTAATGCATAATGACGTATTTGTGTATACAGTAAATATACATTTGCATTAATTTCAATTAACTTATAACTAAGTGTAAATTAATAAGAAACACTTCATTGATATAACTGTCCCTCCGAATGCAGAGGAATAATATTTAAGCTTAATTATAATAACATTGAAGCTGAATGCTTAATCCGATTTGAAAATACGAATGTTTTTCTCTGCTGTAAATTAATAATAATATTTAACTTAATTGATATAAACATTGAAACTGAATGCTGAATCCGAATTGAAAATGAGAAGGTCTTTATATTAATAATATTGGAATGCAACACTTAGCATTCTTTATCGGTAACTGAATTCTTTTAATCAGAATATTTTGTTAATTCCAATGAATAGTATTTATATTTAATATTTTCTCTTAGTTTTGTTAACAAATATATACAATTTAAATCTCTTTTTTTATTCAAATAAGCATCAAAATATGTAGTGATTAACACTAAAACCAATGTGAAAGATACGAGTGCTTGCTTTTTACTAATATAATAGTTTGAGTTAGAAGTTAATTGATTAATATGAGTGCTTGTTTTTTACTAATATAATAGTTTGAGTTAGAAGTTTATTAAGTAAGTATATTTCTCTAATTTCATATAGAAGACATACCAGATTGTAGATTGATAGGTTGGTTAGTTAGGTTAGGTTAGGTTAGGTTAGGTTAGGTTATTTTAGGTTAGGTTAGGTTAGGTTAGGTAGGTTAGGTCTACCTTTAGGTTAGTTTAGGTCAAGTTATGTTAGGTTAGGTTAGGTTAGGTTAGGTTAGGTTAGGCTAGCGTAACTGGATTCTTCTGCTG
>JABUQX010115532.1:0-2500 GCA_015478945.1 Trachelipus rathkii | reverse complement strand
TGATATGCTCTTGGTTACCGGAAAAATGTATTCCGCGTGACGGACTATTACCTAGAAAAGTTATTTCTAGTTCAAAAATTCGTGTAATCGTGAACGAGGTTGATTCCTCTTTAAAGTTTTATTTTGGGCATACTTTAAGATCTCATTTACATTAACTTTTAATATTGTTCTGGCCTCTGTATCTGCTTACCATGTCGAATATTGTGCCATGTTAATATTATTTCGCAAGTTTTTATGAAATTCTTAAAATAAGGGGATCTCTGTCCCTTTTGTGGGTGAAAGTTGTACTTTACTGAAAACTCCCTGCAATAGTTTCATAAATATGGTGTCGACAAGCAAAAAACATGATATCACGGTTTAGTTTTTGTTCGAGAAGATAACATGCGCCGTTTAGCCTCCCTGTATTACTGGCAGTTGTGTCAAAAACAAAAGCTTGAACAGTGTCCAGTAGTGTCCATTCCTGTAGTGTATCATATACAGCTGATGATACCTCTTTACCTGTTCCTGATGAAAGTTCTGGAACTCCTAGAAGTTGTTCTACGTTGAAAGCTGTTGCTATCACTGGGAGTCGATCAACTGACTTTTTTTCCGGTAATATCAGGGAGCATTTTAGAATCCCAGTGAATAACTACATAGTTTAATTTCGAATCATTAAATTTAGATCTAACGCTTAATGTTGCTTGCTTACGAAACTTTTCTCTACCCCTTTTAATGGACGTGCGGTTGATGACATATTCTCTCTGATTTAAATTTAGTGCCTCAACGCAAGCTGTCAATATATGAACAGCATCTCTATCGCTAACTTTACATTTATCTAGTGCTGCTGAGAGTCTAGCTGTCAAGATTTCTTTCCTAGCTCGTTTGGGTGAAACGTGAGTACTCTGAAACGACACATCACTTTCTATTTCAGCGTATTCGTCGATATCTGACGTACCTGGATTGCTAGATGATTGAATAGTTTCTGCTGTAGTTTCTATCTGGGAGTCTTGAGTTTCGCTATCCTCTGATGAGGATAACAGATAATTACATTCTGAAATATACATTTCAAACTACGATTACTCGATATTATGACAGACAATAGCGTTGTGAAATATAATATGTAAGAAACATCAGGTTGACAGTAAGTGCAAATTGGTAAAAAATTAGTTATTTAAAATTGAATTACATAACTTCACTAACCTGAATCTGTAGTGGTCGAAAGTTGCTTTTCTCTTCTTTTTAATTCCTTTGCTACTCGTTCAGCCTTCCGTACTTCTGCGGCTGTTACCTTCTTATCTATACCCAACATGCAACCAACACGTCCTTTTTGTCGCTGCATATGTAAAAACTTTCTATCTTCCTCTATTTTGATCATATCCATTGCATTTGCATGGCATATATCGAACAGATCATCTAGACTATCTTCAAATTCTTTTTCTTTTTGTCTACATAACTCACTCTTTTTTTTTGTGTTTTGTGTTTTTCTAGTCCGCGATGATATTCGTATAACTTTTTACATTTCTTGATGCAGTCCGAACGATCTTGCGTTGGTATACGTGCCTTTCTCCAGAACAATAAACATTCATCAATTACAAGAGATGCACTATCATGTAAATTTAAATTTACTGTACGCAAGTTATAAAATAGGACACGTAAAACATCTCCTCGAGAGGGGAGTTTACTCCCGGTTATTTGATTTTTCATTGAACCGATGAGAAACAGTTCTTTCCGTGACATATTTAATTTTAATAATAACCTAAAAATATATTAAAACACTGTAATATTATGTAAAAGGAAATTATCTTAATACACTCCTGATCACTGTGCAGTGTGCACTTCATCTGACAGGACATTTACGCATATTTAAGGTATAAAAACGCTCGTACTAACCCATCCGAAGTAGCATAACAACTTCAGCAAGTTAAAACTTTGAAAAAACCTGTTAGCCACAAAATGGCAACCTATGACCATGGGACACGGGTTGCTACTAACCGATTGACCTCAAGCTTGGAATGAAATACTACTTTAAGATGATGTGGGAACAAATCTACGGGGTTCTGTTAAACAAAATAATAATAACTTCAAAATATAAGGAACAGTCTAATATATATACATACATATATATATATATATATATATATATATTTATACTATATATATATATATATATATATATATATATATATATATATATATATATATATATATATATTATAATATATATATATATACATACATATCTATATTGTATATATATATATATATATATATATATATATATATATATATATATATATATATATATATATATATATAATATATATATATATATATATATATAAATATATATTATATATTATATATATTATATTATATTATATATTATATATATATATATACTATATATATATATTATATATATATATTAAATATATGATATATATAATATTATATTTATGTAACATATATATATTTAATATATTATTATATAATATAATATATATATATATATATAATTATA
>JABUQX010115531.1:25000-35328 GCA_015478945.1 Trachelipus rathkii | reverse complement strand
TATATATAATTAGTTGATGCATTGGTGGTAACATCCGCATCCGCACAATTAGTTGACCATTCCGCATCGCGCATCCGCGCTTTGCCCTGCGGAGTTGCGCGATGTTTATTGTCGAGATTTTGATAAAGAATTTTTTATAAATAAAATACTTATAGATTGAATCTTGAAAAAAGATTATTAATCGAAGAATGAAGATGAGTTTGAAGCAATTCAAATTAAACGGGCTTGATTCCCCGATATCGTTCAATGTTATTCAAAAAGGGACATTCCAACTCGTGGAATTAGTACACTTCATATGCATGGAAAGAATGGTATTTGCTCAAAGAACCTCTTGCATTGTATACGCCAGTTCGTATTCAAAGTTACATTTTTTATTAATTTTCAAAAAGAACATCATATCACACTGCATTAAAACTGGTGATACCGTTTGAAAAGCTACCAAAAAAAATCAGCGCCGTATTCATTGCTGTATCCGATGTAATAGCACGGAAACTCTCAAAGCTATAGGACAAGCATTTGAACCATTCTTAATTGTAATATAATACTTTTTTTGGTGGATGCCATTCAAAATGAAAGATGTAAGAAATTTGATTAGCTTAGTAAACGCTAGGTAGCAACACCGAGTGGAAATTTTAATTGGATCCTTAATACTTATTGCCAAACTTACTTAGATTTCCGTTATAAAGCCTCTTTCTTTTGTATTTTATCAAATATTGGTAGAACGTTTAAATCATCACTTTGTTGTTGCAGTTGAAAAAAACTGTCAATCCGAACAGGTCTATTTAATTTCGCCACCATTAAAAGGAAAAAAAAAAACGAAATTTACAGCCTCAGCCCAACACCTTCTACAAGTAAATCAATAACAAATTCACTGGAAGAATTTCTACAGTCCATATGCAGTAGTGATGAAGAAACCAAAAAGATGCAGTGCAAATGATTTGGAAAACTGATCACCAAAGAAAAAAAATGATTAGATTTCAAAGATGGAATTCCAATCAGTTGGTGGAAAGCTTAAGCAAAATGTTTACCCAACGTTTGAGTATAACTTGTAAGGAAATACTTGCCTGTCCCCCAACTATTTTCCAAGTTCGAGAGTATTTTTAGCAACCTTGCGCTAATAATATCGATGAAAAGAGGAAACAGACTCTTCAGCAGAAAGGCAGAAAAATATTCCATATCTAACAGAATTTCCTATATTTTGAATTTCAATACTAGTGCAAAAAAAGTATTATAATCCATTTGTAAAATCTCTTTTCATTAAATTTATGTCAGATCTCTTGGAAAGAGGTTGGTGAGTTGCATTTGAGTTGGGTCACACTCCCGTACCGGTTGTGACACAATTATATTTAATAAGATTGTGGGTAAAACTTCGAACATATATATATTATATATATATATATTATATATATATAAATATATATTATATATATATAGTTATATATATATATATATATTATTATAATATATATAATATAATCTAATATCCCGCATTACGCATCCGCGGATATTTAAAATAAATATTCGCATTTGTGCTCATCCGCATCCGCATACGCGGATGCGAAAAAAAAATGACATCTGCTACATTCACTAATATATATATATATTATATATATAATATATATATATTATAATATATATATATATATATTATATATATATATATATATTATCTATATTATATATATATATATACTAACTATAATACCTATAATATATATATATATATATATATTATTTATATATATAATAGTTACCATTGTTTATTAAATGATATCATTTCCGTACCAATCAGCCAAGGTCAGTTCATCGTTACGTCATATAAGAATGTAGTACATACCCAATGTCTATACTTCGTTGTATGGATGTATTGTTATGTATATGACGAATTATTTGGTAGGTATCACCGTTAAATGAAGAGGAAGAAAAGAAAATTTGGAACTCTACTTCTGAACATTCATATGATTTTAACTGTTTGCTCATTTATGATATAGTGTATATTATATATATATATTATATAATTATATATATATATATTATATTTATTAATATATATATATTATAATATATAATAATTAGCTCCTATATGCACTTTTCACTAATTTGGTATGATATTGGTTTCACCTGCACTGCTTTTTGTTGGCATCCTTGGTTGTTGCATATTCTCCCGCGATTTTTGTTTGTTGTTGTTTCACCTTTTCACACTGCTTATGTTTATTATTTGCCCAACTACATGTTTCATTGTGTTTTTATTTTTTACCTTGTCAACCTGCCATTTTTTTTATTACTTTTTGTTTGTTTTATACTCATCACATGTTCATTGCTCTAGTATTGCACTTTCTTTGGTGATCAGTTATTGTTCACCTGTTCAACTTGTTTTGTTATTGAATAAGGCACTTTTGTTTTTTTTGGTTTTTTTCATTAGGATGTGTGTGTGTTTTCATCTGTGGCCCAAACCCTATTTTTGGGTTATGCTCTTATTTTCCCACTTTCCAGATTTTTTTGTTGTTTTCCACCTTGCCACTGCTCTTCGTTTTTACTGATGTATGCACTTTTCATTTCGTTGTTTTTTTTTTTCTTTTACCTTTTCACCACTCTTGTTTGCTGCAATGTATTGTTTTAGGGGCGGCGCTCATTGTTTTTGGTGGTTGAAACTCTCCATTGGTTTTTGCTTATTCACATATGTCACTGCTGTTTGTAAAGTAGCACTTGTTCGGATAGTTGTCTGTTTTCACCTGGTCACTGCTGTTTGTTTTTTTTGCATCTTTTTTTTTACTGAGGTTTTGTTTTTCACGTCCAGAACCTCGGCTCTTGTGTAGCCATGAGATCGATATTTATTTTTTTCATCGATTACTCCTTTTATTGAGATACTTTTCTTCTTTCTCTAATATTTTAAGCTTGTATCACCTGGCACAGCCCTTGTTGCACTTTTTCATTAGTTGTTGTTCACTTGTCATGCTTTTTTTTTTTTTCTGCACTTTTTTTATTGGTCGTTGTTCACCTTCCATTCATCTTGTGCACTTTCATGGGGTATTTTCACCTTTTCACTGTTCTTACTTTTTGTAGCTTAGCATTTGTTCATTGGTGTTGTTCTTCTTGTCACTACTCGTTGTTTGTTTATTTTCATTTGGAGATGTTTCAAAATGCACTGCTCTTATTGCACTTTCCATTGGTTATTGTTTCATCTTGCACTGTTTGCTATGTGTAACTTTTCTTGGTATTTGTTTTACCTGCCCTTCTCTTTTTTGCAATTTCTAGGTATTTTCATTCTTGTTCACCATACTTTCTCTGCGATTCATTTTTATGGTATGTTTTTCACCTGTCATCTGTTCTTTATATGTGGCCCAATTTTTTGGAGTTTTATTTTTTTCACCTGATTTCATTTCTCACTGTTCTTTGTAGGCCCACTTTTCAATGAGTTAGATTTTATCTGTTGTCATGCTGCTTATTTACTTTTTCAATTGGTGTTTGTTTTCACCTGTTCACTTGTTCTTGTTAAGTTTGCACTATCTTCGCACTTTTTGTAGTAGATGATTAATATCAAGCGTATGTTGTTTAACCTGTTTCACTCTCTTGTTGCACTTTTCATTATTGTTGAGTCACCTGTTCTTTTGCTTTTTCGTTAAATCATTATTGGTTTTGTTTCAACCTGTCACTGCTGTTTTGTTGTGCACTTTTCATTTAGTTGTTGAACCGCAAGGAGAGAATTCCACCTGTCCCCACTGATATTGTTGCACTTTTATGGTTGTTTTTTGTTTCACCTGTCGAACCTACTCTTGCTGCTATTTTTCTTTTATTTTAGTTGTTGTTTAACCAGTTAACTGTGCTTGGTTTATACTTTTCTAGGTTGTTTACTTCTTGTGTTCCACCTGACACCAGCTCTTGTTGCACTTTTCATTTGCCGTTTCTTTCACCCTGTCAACCCACGGCTTATGTTTGCACTTTCAATTGGGTGTTTCTGTTTCCACCTGTCACTATGCTGTTATTGCACTTTTTATTGGTGTTTTGTTCACCTTTCACACTTACTCTTGCCTGCATTTTTTTTATTAGTGCTGACTACCTGTATGTCTTTAATAGTTATACTTTCTAAGGATTTTGTTCACCTGACCACCAAGCTTTCCTTTTTTGTTGCACTTTTATAGTATGTTCTTTCACCGTCACTGCTTTGTTTGCCATATTTTATTTGTAGTTGTCACCCTGTCACTGCTGTATTGCAAACTTTTTTATGAATGTTTCATCTGTCACTGGTGTTCTTGTTGCACGTTTCATTGGTGTTGTTTCACCTGCCACTGCCCTTGTTTGTAATTTTTCTTTTGGTTATTGTTCTACTGCTACTCTTGTTTCACTTTTCATTGGTATTATTTCACGCGTCACGTCTCCTGTGGCAATTTTCATTGGTGTTGTTTCATCTGTCACTGATCATGTTCCACTTTTCATTTTTGTTGTTTCACCGGTCACTGCTTTTGTTGCACATTTCATTGGTTTTTGTTCACCTGTCATTAATCTTGTTGCATTTTTCATTGGTGTTGTTTCACCTGTCACTGCTTTTGTTACACATTTCATTGGAGTTGTTTCACCTGTCACTGCTCTTGTTGCACTTTTCATTCGTGTTGTTTCACATGTCACTGCTCTTGTTGCACTTTTCAATGGAGTTGTTTCACCTGTCACAGGTTTTGTTGCACTTTTCATTGGGTTTGTTTCACCTGTCACTGCTGTTGTTGCGCTTCTCATTGATGTTGTTACACCTGTCACTACTCTTGTTGCACTTTTTATTGGTGTTATTTCACCTGTTACTGCTTTTGTTGTACTTTTCATTGGTGTTGTTTCACCTGTCACTGCTGTTGTTGCACTTTTCATTGGTGTTGTTTCACCTGTTACTGCTTTTGTTGTACTTTTTTTTGATGTTGTTTCAAATGTCACTACTCTTGTTGCACTTTTCATTGGTGTTATTTCACTTTCACTGCTTTTGTTGCACTTTTCATTAGTGTTTTTTCAATTTCACTCTTCTTGTTGCACTTTTAATTGGTGTTGTTTTACCTGTGACTGCTCTTGTTGCACTTTTAATTGGTGTTGTTTCACCTATCACTGCTGTTGTTGCACTTTTCATTGGTGTTGTTTCACCTGTCACTGCTCTTGTTGTATTTTAAATTCGTGTTGTTTCACCAATCACTGCTCTTGTTGCACTTTTCATTGGTGTTATTTCACCCTGTCACTGCTCTTGTTGCACTTTTCGTTGGTATTATTTTATCTATCACTGTCTTTGTTGCACTTTTCATTGGTGTTATTTCACATGTCACTGCTTTTGTTGCACTTTTCATTGGTGTTGTTTCACCTGACACTACTCTTGTTGCACTTTTCAGTGGTGTTGTTTCACCTGTCACAGCTCTTGTTGCACTTTTAATTGTTGTTGTTCCATCGGTCACTGCTCTTATTGCATTCTAAATTCGTGTTGTTTCACCTGTCACTGCTATTGCTGCACTTTTCATTGGTTTTGTTACCTGTCACTGCTTTTGTTGCACTTTTCATTGGTTTTGTTTCACCTGTCACTGAGGTTATTGCATTTTTCATTTGTGTTGTTTCACCTGTCACTACTCTTGTTGCAATTTTTGTTTTTGTTGTCACTGCTGTTGTTGCACTTTTCATTGGTGTTGTTTCACCTGTCACTACTCTTGTTGCACTTTTTGTTTTTGTTGTTTCACCTGTCACTGCTTTTGTTTCACTTTTCTTTGGTGTGGTTTCACCCTGTACATTTCTTGTAGCACTTTTCATTGGTGTTGTTTCATCTGTCACTACTCTTGTTTCACTTTTCATTGGTGTTGTTTCACCTGTCACTGCTCTTGTTGCATTTTTCATTCGTGTTGTTTAACCTGTCTTTGCTCTTTTTGCACTTTTCATTGGAGTTGTGTCGCCTTGCTTTTGTTAAACTTTTCATTGGTTTTGTTTCTCCTGTCACTGTTGTTGTTTCACTTTTCATTGGTGTTGTTTCACCTGTCACTAAACTTGTTGCACTTTTTATTGGTGCTGTTTCACCTGTTACTGCCTTTGTTATACTTTTCATTGGTGTTGTTTCACCTGTCACAGTTCTTGTTGCACTTTTCATTGGTGTTGTTTCACCTGTCACTGCTTTTGTTGCACTTTTCATTGGTTTTTTTCACCTCTCATTAATCTTGTTGCATTTTTCATTTTTGTTGTTTCACCTGTCACTGTTTTTGTTACACATTTCATTGGAGTTGTTTCACCTGTCACTGCTCTTGTTGCACTTTTCATTCGTGTTGTTTCACATGTCACTGCTTTTGTTGTACTTTTCATTGGTGTTATTTCACCTGTCAAAGATTTTGTTGCACTTTTCATTAGGTTTGTTTCACCTGTCACTGATGTTGTTGCGCTTCTCATTGATGTTGTTACACCTGTCACTATTTTTGTTGCACTTTTTATTGGTGTTATTTCACCTGTTACTGCTTTTGTTGTACTTTTCATTGGTGTTGTTTCATCTGTCACTGCTCTTGTTGCACTTTTCATTGGTGTTGTTTCACCTGTTACTGCTTTTGTTGTACTTTTTATTGGTGTTGTTTCAAATGTCACTACTGTTGTTGCCCTTTTCATTGGTGTTATTTCACTTTCACTGCTTTTGTTGCACTTTTCATTGGTGTTGTTTCAATTTCACTATTCTTGTTGCACTTTTAATTGGTGTTGTTTTACCTGTTTTATTCGTCGATCAACTGAGTCGATAGAAAAGAAAGTTTATTTAATTCATTTTCAATAATTTTTTTCATATAATATACTATATTTGTTCAATTAAATTCGTTGTTGTTTTCAAGTTTTCCCTATTAATTTTATATATTATATTATATTACGAATAATATTGTTGTTATTTTAAATTTGTAACCATTGATACAAATATTTCATTGGTTTATTTCACCTGTCACTGCTTTTGTTGCACTTTTCATTGGTGTTGTTTCACCTGACACTACTCTTGTTGCACTTTTCATTGGTGTTGTTTCACCTGTCACTGCTCATGTTTCACTTTTAATTGTTGTTGTTCCATCGGTCACTGCTCTAGTTGCATTCTAAATTCGTGTTGTTTCACCTATCACTGCTATTGCTGCACTTTTCATTGGTTTTGTTACCTGTCACTGCTTTTGTTGCACTTTTCATTGATTTTGTTTCACCTGTCACTGAGGTTATTGCATTTTTCTTTGGTGTTCTTTCACCTGTCACTACTCTTGTTGCAATTTTTTTTGGTGTCACTGCTGTTGTTGCACTTTTCATTGGTGTTGTTTCACCTGTCACTACTCTTGTTGCACTTTTTGTTTTTGTTGTTTCACCTGTCACTGCTTTTGTTTCACTTTTCTTTGGTGTGGTTCACCCTGCACTGTTCTTGTAGCACTTTTCATTGGTGTTGTTTCATCTGTCACTACTCTCGTTTATTTTTTCATTGGTGTTGTTTCACCTATCACTGCTCTTGTTGCACTTTTCATTCGTGTTGTTTTACCTGTCACTGCTCTTTTTGCACTTTTCATTGGAGTTGTGTCACCTGTCTTTGCTTTTGTTAAACTTTTCATTGGTTTGGTTTCTCCTGTCACTGCTGTTGTTTCACTTTTCATTGGTGTTGTTTCACCTGTCACTAAACTTGTTGCACTTTTTATTGGTGTTGTTTCACCTGTTACTGCTTTTGTTATACTTTCCAATGGAGTTGTTTCACCTGTCACAGTTCTTGTTGCACTTTTCATTGGTGTTGTTTCACCTGCCACTGCTTTTGTTGCACTTTTCATGGTATTGTTTTACAGGTCACTGCCCTTGTTTAACTTTTCATTGGTGCTGTTTCAAATGTCACTATTCTTATTGCACTTTTCATTGGTATTTTTTCACCTGTCACTGCTCTTAATTCACTTTTTTATTGGTGTTGTTTTCACCTGCCTCTACTCTTGTTTCAATTTTCATTGGTGTTGCTTCACCTGTCACTGCTCTTGTTGCACTTTTCATTGCTATTGTTCCATCTGTCACTGCTCTTGTTGCACTTTTTTATGGTTTTGTTCCATCTGTCTCTGCTCCTGTTGCACTTTTCATTGGTGTTGTTTCTCCTGTCACTGATCTTGTTGCACTTTTCATTAGTATTGTTTCATCTGTCACAACTCTTGATTTATTTCACCTTTCGCTGCTGTTGATGCACTTTTCATTGGGGTTGTTTCACCTGTTACTGCTGTTTTGCACTTTTTATTGGTGTTGTTTCATTTTTCACAGCTCTTTTTGTACTTTTCATTGGTGTTGTTTCACCTGCTACTGCTTTTGTTGTACCTTTCTTTAGTTTTGTTTCAAATCCCACTTCTCTTGTTGCACTTTTCATTGATATTGTTTCACCTGTCACTGCTTTTGTTGCACTTTTCATTGGTGTTGTTTTACCTGTCACTGCTCTTGTTGCACTTTTCATTGGTGTTGTTTCACCTGTCCCTAATCTTGTTGCACTTTTCATTGGTATTGTTTCATATGTCACAGCTCTTATTGTACTTTTTGTTGGTGCTGTTTCACTTGCCACTGCTCTTGTTGCACTTTTCATTGGTGTTGTTTCACCTGTCACTTCTCTTGTTGCATTTTTCATTGGTGTTGTTTCACCTTTCACTGCTCTTGTTGCTCTTTTCATTGGTAATGTTTCACCTTTCACTGCTCTTGCTGCACTTTTCTTTGGTGTTGTTTCACCTGTCACTGCTTTTGTTGCACTTTTTACCCGTGTTGTTTCACATGTTATTCTACTTGTTGCACTTTTCATTGCTTTTGTTTCACCTGTCACAACTCTTGTTGCCTTTTTCATTGACGTTGTTTCACCTGTCACTGCTCTTGTTGCACGTTTCATTTGTATTGTTTCATCTGTCAATGAACTTGTTGCAGTTTTCAATGGTGTTGTTTCACCTTCACTGCTCTTGAGGCAATTTCCCTTGGTGTTGTTTCACGTGTCAATGCTGTTGTCGCACTTTTTATTGGTGTTGTTTCACCTGTCACTGCTCTTGATGCATTTTTAATTAGTGTTGTTTCACCAATCACTGCTCTTGTTTCACTTTTCATTGGTGTTGTTTCACCTGTCACTTCTGATGTTGCAATTTTCATTGGTGTTGTTTCACCTGCCTCTGCTCTTTTTGCCCTTTTTTTGGTGTTGTTTCACATGTCACTGCTCTTGTTTCACTTTTCATTGGTGTTGTTTCACATGTCACTGCTCTTGTTTCACTTTTTTTTGGTTTTATTTCACCTGTCACTGCTCTAGTGTCACTTTTCATTGGTGTTGTTTCACCTTTCACTACTCTAGTTACATTTTTCGTTGGCGTTGTTTCACCTGTCACTGCTCTTGTTGAACTTTTCATTCGTTTTGTTTCACCTGTCATTCCACTTGTTGCACTTTTAATTGGTGTTGTTTCAACTGTCATTGCTCTTGTTGCACTTTTCATTCATGTTGTTTCATCTGTCAGTGCTCTTGTTGCACTTTTCAATGGTGTTGTTTCCCCTGTCACTGCTTATGTTGCACTTTTAATTGTTGTTGTTCCATCGGTCACTGCTTCTGTTGCATTCTAAATTCGTGTTGTTTCAACTGTCAGTTATTCATATCTGTCACTGCTATTTGCTTGCCACTTTTCATGGATTTTGCATATCCTAGTCATCATGCTCTTGTTATGATTATTTATATAAATTCGTGTTGTTTTACACATAATCTAAACTTGACTCTTGTTTCTATCAGTATATCGGCTGTTTAGTTAAACTATTCCTGGTACACGTAGACTCTATTGTTGTTTCTACATAATCTCGATAGGTATTAAAAAGGTACTTGTTGGCTTGTTACAACAACCTGAACAATCATCTGTTGTTGGATCAAGGAATAAGTGCATTGCTGTAAACCTCCACTTCTTTTAAGAATAGACATTTCATTTTCTGGGGTTTGTTGTGAAATTTCAGCAATTCATATAGAGAATGGTACTTGAAGCGTGTCAGTTTATGTGCATTTTTACCATGCTACTATACCGTAAATTATTAAAGAAATTCGTTTAAAAGGCCTTGGTATTTATTCAGGAGTTTCTTTCAGCAAAATACAACAGCAGTATATATACGTTATATATATATATATGTTGTTGTTGTTATATGAAGATATTATTATTATTACGATGATATATTATTATTATTATTATTATATATATATTATTATTATATATTATATATTATTACAAATTATATACTTATAAAAATATATTTTTATTATCATATTATTAATATTGACGATATATATTATTATTATACTTATTATATATTATTATTAGTTATTCTATATTATATTATTATTTATTATTATTATC
>JABUQX010115531.1:5000-17500 GCA_015478945.1 Trachelipus rathkii | reverse complement strand
TATTATATATATATATATATATAATATAATATATATATATATATATATATATATTATATATATAATATATATATTATAATATATATATTACTGTTAATAATATATATATACTATTATATATATTATATATAAATATGTAAGTATTGATATAATATATATATACTGTATGATATCTGAACAATGAAATAAATATATTATATATAAAATATATATTATATATATATATATACTATATTATTATATATTATATATAAAGAGAAATTTTTTTATATAATATATATATATATATAATATATATATATGAAAATAATTCCAATTATCGTTCTTGCAAAAAATTTTACTTTTTTTCTTTTCTCGTGTATTTTTTTGGGGGGGGGAGGGGTGCTTCTTAAATATATATTTTGGTTTAAACACATAAAAATATTAATATAGATGTAGCAAATACTATACAATAAAAAAATTTGAAATATTGATCTTAAAGGTAAAAAAACAAATAAACAAATAAAACATGTTTTTTATTGTTTTTTTTATAAACAACCATTGTTTTTTTGTTTTGTTTTTCAAAATAACATGTTTTTCTTTCGCTCTGATTACAATACAGTTAAAAAAACATTTAATTATATATCAAAAGTTTTAAATACTTATTATAAATTGTAATTTTATGATATTACAAATAGGAAAGGGTTAAATTATGAAGTGATTTAAGTTTTTATTTATTTTATGAAAAAATTTTTTGGGTGGGAATTTTTTTCCTTTCTCTTCGCCAAATTAAATTATTTTACACTTGTTATTTATTTTGTTCATTTTATTTAAAGTAATTTTATTCCTATTTTCTTTTTATTTTATTTTTATTTTTTCAATTTATTTTTCAAATTTTATTTTATTTTTAATTTTTCTATTTAATTTGCTGAGTTTATTAAATTTCATTTAATTTTTCTATTTATTTGCTCATTATAATTAATTTTCTGTTTTAATTTTTCAATATCTATCATATTGATTCGTTTTATTTTATTTTTTGAACACTTGATGTTAAATTATTTCTAACTAAGTCTATTATTTTATTTCTCTCTATTTGTCAAGCTTTTAGTTCACTGTGTAAATTTTATTTTTAAATCTTCTTTTCTAGTTTAATATTTTGCCAACATTCAATTTAAAATTTTATTTTGAGTTTTTGATATTTTATTTTGTGTCATTTTTTTTATTATTTATTTTTTATATATTACTAAATTCACAATTGACAAAATTTTATTTTATTTTACTTTTAAATTTTTTTATTTTAGTATTTAGATGTAAGATCTAAAAGAAATCCTTCATTTTTTCAATTTATTATTTTTTAAAAATTTAATTTATTTATTTTTTATTTACCAAGTTTATTTCTTTATCTATTTTTATACTTTTTTATTTATATTTATTATAATTAAATTTATAGTTATTTTTTTTTAATTTATTCTATTTATTTCAGTCATTTCTCAAGTGTTCTTTCCAAGATTCAAATTTCTTTCAATTTTTCAATTTATATGTTGGCCATTTTATTTTATCTTATATTTATATGTTTTAATAAATTTTTCATTTTTGTAAGTTTCTTTATTTTGAAATTTTTAACTTATTTTGCCATTTCATTTTTTTTTTTTTAATTTTTATTCTTCAATTAATATTTTCATTTTACATTATTTTATTTTTAATTTTTTTAATATTTTCATCTAAGTTCATTTGTATTTTATTTTTCAGTTTATTTTTTTAGGATTGAATTTTTAATTTATTTTTCTTTACTAATCCATTTTACCCCAAGTGTAGAACTTTACCTGTCCATCAGTGGTGATGAACTTCGACTACCTCTTCGGTTATAAGAAGGATACTCTCCTTCAGGAGGGATTTGTGGGTATTCTACAGGAGTTGGTTCGATCCAAAAGGAACCTCTTCTATAAAGGACAAAAACAGGATATGAGCACTTACGAAGGATATATAAGTTGGATGTAATTTTACTAAGTTAAACATACCTATATATTCTGTACATAGATGGAAAAATTTATATACAAGCAAAGAGAATACTATATATCATATATATAATATTCTATAAGGATATATAATATGTATATATTACTTTTATATCTCACGAGTGATACTTATATATTTATACCCTATAATACTACTATAAGGATATAAGTAATAGTGTATATATATAATATTTATATATATTTATATACTCATAGTATATATATTATATATATATATATATATATATATATATATATATATATATATATATATTATATAACTAATAAAACTATACTCACAATATTAAACATATTATATATCGAGGTTTTATTTATTTATATAATAACTATATGTATATATTATATTTATATATATATATATATCTATATATTTTAATATACTATATTTTTAATAATTTTTATTAATATATTCTTATATATTATATATATATATATATATATATATATAATATATATATATATAATACTATATATATATATACATTTTAAACTATTATATATACTATATACATACTATGAGTATTTACGTTTTCACATGCTGTGCAAACTCAAATACCTGGATGCCTGTGTTGGGGCAGTTAATGTATAGAGATTAGAAGAATTCTGTTTGATTAGATCTTTTGACCTTTGAAAGTAGTATTCGAGTTTGGCAGAGTTTGCAACGCCGAATTTAGGAGTGCTTTGCCCTCCTTTTTTCATTCCTGCTTAATCTGTTTCAATTATAAAAAATGGTAGAGAGAGAACGAAAGTTATAATTAAGTTTTTAAGTGTTGCCACCTAAAAAAATGCCCCAGTAACTACACAATTTTTAATTATTTCTGATAGCTGGTTTATTTAATTCACAAGACTCCTCTATCATATTCTATCTATCTATCTATCTATCTATTATCTATCTTATCCTTATCTATCTATCTATCTATCTATCTAGCCATGGTCGACGATCCGTTCGTCCGTATTCCTAGGTAGCAATACCTAGAGCAGTTCCTTCCTAGAATAGGGCAAAGCCCCGGATGTTAGGAAAGTTTAACATTACACACATGATATAGTATACTTATACTATATATATATATCTACTACTATATATATAATATACTATTATAATAATATATATATATATATTATATATTACTTATATATACCTTTTATATATATATATATATAATATGATTATATATATATATATATACTATATAGATAATATATATATATTATATTTATATTATATTTATATATATCATATATATATATTATATTTGGATATTATATATGATATATTATATATTATATATATATAATATATATATATCATATATATATATATATATATATATATATATATATATATATAATAAATTATATATATATATAAATATATATATATCATATATATATTTACTATATATATTATCATAATATATATATTAAGTTATATATATATATAATAATATACTAATATATATATATATATATATATATAATATATAATAATATATATATATATATAATAATTATATATTATATATATAATATTAAAAATCAACTGTTTATGTAGGCATCATATAATTGAATTTTATGTAACTCTTATTCTAAAATTGAATAAATGAACAAAATAATTTCAATGGACTACCCCTATAAAATTTTATATTTAAAAAAATAATTTTTTTTTTTGATTCATTTGTATAATTAATCTTCTTGTCGCACCGACAATAATATATATATAGTTATGTCTAGCAAATAGTAGCACTCCATTTATTAACTTTGGTAAATACATTTTAATTTATGTTCGTAGGACTTATGCTAAGATTTGCGCGCAGCAAAATTTTAGCATAAGTCAAAGTGAAATACTATATAAACCCGTCATTTGAGATACTCTTCAGTCAGATAGTCAGTCAGAAAATTAAATTATTAAAAAATCAAAAAAGAAAAAATCCCACTCAAGATACTCTCTTCAGAAATCCTCCCGCTAAGAGCGATAAAACTTCAATGGAAAAGGCTGCACTTGAAATTTCGTTCACAAATTTTTCGCACTAAACGAAGAGTCTGAGGCAAGTTCGAAAAACGCACTGGAAAAGGCTTGCGACTTGCAATTCGCCTACAAAGAGTATCTCAACAGAAGGGACTTTTGTTATTTTATATTTCATTGCCGTATTTTACTTATGTGAATTAAAAACATCATTATTTATCAATTATGGAATTCTTAATAAATTATCTGTGAAAATCACCTCTTACTATAGGAGTGGCTTGCTCACAAAAGTTAACCACCAAATTTAGATCCTCTCATAGCTTATTAGACCTACCCTATTTATAATTGGTGAACCCGGAGTAGAAACACCAGAACTTCAAAATCAATGCCCTTCTGATTACTAAAGATAAAAACCACTCAACAAAATGAAGAAAAATAGAATATAAATCCAACGTACAATTATTTTCTTACAAAATCCCATTATCAAACTAACACTCGCGGAGCTGCCCCGAGCCTAGAGAAAATGACTCAAGCAAACGAATTTAAAATTTTCATTATATTTTTAGATTATGGCCTCATCTTTCACAAACTCTCACATTTCAAGCAACTTCGCCTCTACATATGTTACTTCCTTTACGGTATGGATTTCTTTCCTCATTTCAAGTTTGGATTATGGGCAGAAACTCATTTTTGGATTCCACTACGAACTCTGATTCCTTTTCGAATTCTAAAAGGTTCTGTGACCGCTCCCTTTTATGTATGAAGAAATTTTTTTCAAATAAAAGGAACCTAACATTTCAAAGCAATTTCGCCTCTACAATCGTAACTTCCTTTATGGGTATGGATTTCTTTCATCATTTTAAGTTTGGATTATGGCAGAAATCATTTTTTGAATTCCACTACGAATCTTTGATTCCTTTTCGAATTCTAAATGGTTCTTTGACCTCTCCTCTCCCTTTTATGTATGAAGAAAATTTTTCAAATAAAGAACCTAAACTTTCATTGAGGCAACTTAACAGGTCTTCTACATATTTCAAAGCAATGTTTCTCTTCGTAACTAAACTTGTGAAAACTTACCTCAGTGCGCCGCATTGGTGATTTCAAATTCATGCGAAATATGCCGTTTAGAACGTCTTATACTGGGACCTTTTCTTGGATTTAAATGGTTCCTCCGATCAATGTTGGCTCCCTTATTTCGTCGTTCAACTTGTGAATAATTCAATTGTTTCATATCCATTATTATTATGTATTAACATTTTTGTAGTTTTATGCATTTAAAGTTTGTATGTTTGTTTAATCTAACGGATATAACCAAATAAGCTTGTGTTTTTAAATGCACTTTTTGTAATTTCTGTATATATACATTATTGATTTATATGTATCTCAAATACTTGTTAATATATTTTTAGATCTTTCGGATGTAAACCAGTTATGCTCGTATGTTGAATATATCTTCAAAATTTCATGTATACTATTTTGCCTTCATATGTTTGTATGTTTACTTTATGTCTTCGGACATAATTATATATGCTTGCATTTGAATCAGTACTTTAATTTTATGTGAATATTTTAATGTCATCATTGTTAAAATTAGTATAAATATACTTTCTCACTCCGTGTTTAGCGCAGGTAGTAATGTAGCACTCCATTATAACTTTATTTAAACATTTTAATTTATGTTTGTACTTATGCTAAGATTTGCTGTGCGGAGCAATATAATTTTGCATAAGTCAAAGTGAATACTACTATATAAACCCGTCTATGTTGATTGGATACTACTTCAGCTCAGATAGCTCAATTCAGATAAAATTATTAAAAATGTGCAAAAGAAAAATTCTCACTCAAGATACTCTCTTCAGAAATCCTCCGGCAATGCAGTCGATAAAAAACTTCAAGAATCAATAGTGCTGCGACTTGAATTTCGATCTACCAAATTTCGCACTAACGAAAGATGTTTCTGAGGGCCAAAGTGGTTCGAACACAAACTCGCCACTGGAAAAAGGTGCGACTTGCAATATCGCCTACAAAGAGTACTTCTCACAGACAGCCGGCTCCGATTGTACATTTTATTATTTTCATTGCTCGTTATATTTTACCTTATAGTTGCAATAAAACATCATTTCTAAAAATGCCGTGATCTTTTGAGGATATTACTAAAATGCCTTCTTATATTATTGAGTGCTTGCTCACTCAAAAGTAACCCATTACAATTTTACGCCAATGAATCCTATCCCTATATAATATCTACTATACTATTATATCATAGATTATATCAATATAGGGATACACCTATATAATATTAAAAAATAATATATTATACGTTCCGTATGTCTAGCCATATATATATACTTAGTATACTATATAATAGTGACTATATACCTTAATCTATATATATGATATTATATCGGTAGGAAAAGATTCGTAAGAGTGTTCATTTACAATGCTAACTATTGTCCAGTAGTTCTAGCATTTATTATAGTATTACTGTTAACCTTGTGGTATCTTATTAGATAGGTTAAGGTTTTGGTTATTTTCGGTTAGGTTAGAGTTGTTTGTTATTTTTGGCGTTAGGTTTAGTAAGCTTGATTAGTTTATTGTCAGATAAGAGGCATCTATTGATAAGTAGGTTGTTTTGTTATTGAACGATTGTACAAAATACTTAATTGTGAAACTTTAATAGATATTATCAAAAACCTAAACAAAAAAAATTAAATGCGTGTAGATGCATCAAAATGTAATAACAAAATTAAGTTCTTTTGGAAAAATAATTTTTTCATTTTTCGAAATTTATCATTATGAAAACCATAGTTCTCCTATTTGATCTTCTAATAAATATTTAGAATATATTAATCGTTATTTGGAATGAATTTGTCCTTTTTTTATATGCATGCTTTCTTATATATTATTTTTATTCACACATGTTTTATAAATCCACTTTCTCTTTACACATTTCATAGTTAACTTTTCTCTTCACCTCATCGTTTACTACCAATTATATTAAACAGTGATAATCTATTATAAACTGCGCCAAGTATATTATTATTAAAGGGCTACTACTATACTATTATATATACATCATATAGTCTACCTATACTATCATATACTATATATATACGACTATATACACTTATATTTATACTACGAATTAGTTATTATTATATAATATTCTATTATATATCTATATATTTATATTAGCTAATTATATACGTTATATATTCCACTACTGCATAATATACACATCACGCTACTTAGTGACTTTATTATATATATATCTCCTATCACTCATTATACCTATAGAATCACGTTGAGTATTAATATTAATTATTTTTATTATATAATTATATATATATATTTTATTATATTATTGTATTTATTATATATTTATATTATACCTTACTAGACTATATAGCAAAAACAAACCCCACCCTAGGAGGACAATATATTTATTTCCAACGCACAAATAAATATTATGGGCCACACTTATTTCCATTTGTAGAATCCGAGAATTTCGTTTGCGAAACCAGTCTTCCTCTTGGCCACTACTGCCAACTTGTAGTCCCAATAGTCTTCATCTTTGTGAAGGAGGTCGGTGTGTCACTTTGCTGCGTTATATGAATATCCGAGCGTACGTTTAAAATAATCCTTCTTTCCTACAACAAAAAGTATCCGAGATTAATCAATGTTATATGGGCAATTGCCAGCTTAGGGCGACACTCCTTTGCTATTGTAAAACCTCCCTCTTTCACTTGTTCGACCTGATGAAATTATATATTTACTATATATATACATATATATAATAATATTAATATATTATATATATATATATATATATATATACTCATTAATATATATATTATATATATATCTAGATATAATTATACTATCTCACGAGATATAATGTATGATATATATTATATAATATATTATATATATTATATTATATATATATATATATATTACTAGTTCTATATATATGAGGAAGTTCTATGCTTATTTTTTTTCACTTTTCTGAATATCATACTCAAAACGAACTGATCATTATAAGCACACACTCTATAGTGAAATGGTCCAAAAATTATTTTAATATATAGCAAATTAAAGAAGCTAATAATATTACTAATGTCAATTAATTCTGCAAACAAACCCTTAATTTTCACTCGATAAAAACTATCGCATAATGGTCTACGAGTTTAGACTGGAAATTTATCTGATAGTGCTTGGTTTACTGTTAAGATACCGTTTAACTTTACTCTCATCCTTTGGTTCATCATCGTTTGTCTTTATTTTCTTCACTTTCAGTCATTGTATTATCTTGTTGAGCTGGCAGTTGCATCGCAATTACTACTATGTAGCTGTTACTATGACACACTCATAAAATCACAGTCTTTCAGATTTAAAATCATGAGATGGAACGGAATTTTTTACGCTCTCCTTGCAATAACTAGGATATATATCCATATATATATAATATATACTATATATATATTACTATATTATATACTATATATATATAGTATATATTATTCATATCACTACTACACACACACAGAAATATAGTAGGTATATATATATTATAGTATTAAATATAACTATATAGGTAGTACTATATTACGTATAACTCTCATATTTAAAAAAATATTTGACAATTATAAGTTTGATTAATTTTAAAATAGTCTACATTCCATTGCAATTTAATTATAGCGCTTGGACAATATTTATTTATGATTTCAACTTTATTAACATGCACCTCTTCCATATATGTATACATTGCAGCAATCCAATATGATATTAGTGCACAGGCGAACTGCTCTTCATAAATTTTAATGTATATGCAGTCCACATGCAACTCGACTTTTTATGGTCCTTCATCAGCGGGATTCGAACACTGGAACTCCGCGTTGCTGAGACGTTTAAAGTTTAGACGCGGAGTAACCGGGCGAATAACTTTATCGCACTAAGCCATCCACGTCCCCCAAAAAAGACGCTTCAAGCGTAGTTTTTAAAGCACCCGGTTTTCTCATCCCATAATGCTGAGTACTCATTGCTATTAATCATATTGAAAACGTGTAGGCTTTTGTTTTTGAAGATTTTTATGCATAATCAATGAAACAAGTATTCAAATATTTGGAAGATGGAAAAGAACTTCTGCTATTGATTAATAAAGCAAATGGAAAATCAATATAAATTGGAAATAAATAGGCCAATTACAATTTCGGTAATAGTGGGAAATGAAAATCAATATAAATTGGAAATAAATAGGCCAATTATAATTTCGGTAATATTGAAGTTTAACGGAATCTAAAAAAAATCGATTTTTTTAAATTAATCGATGTTTTGAATGGGTATGGAACAACACTGCCACATGTTGCTAATAAAAAAATTGCAATATTTACGTGTGTGGTGGGAGATATATATACTATAAGTGGCCTTTGAGAGGCGGATTCCATCGGTTTTTTTCATTACATTCATTTTATTGTTTATGTTCGAATAATTAGTAAGATTATGATAAGTTTTGTATAAGTAGACCAGAATTTCTGACAAACACAATAAATGTGTATAGATTAACAAATAATATCTTATTCATAACCCTTAAAATCTGTAAAGGGGTCCTAAACCGAATATAAACATCCATAAAAAACAAAACAAAAATATACAATGCAAGTTAAATTTAATCTCCTCAACCTTATTTGGCTAGCCCTTTTTTTAACAGATATGAAAAAAAATAAGCGATGTATGCGAGAGAAAAATATCGATATTTCGTAAGATTCCGCTGATCTCGACTATTACCACAATTTCTTTTCCCGACGATTTTTCAAACCAGTTACTTACTAATCTTAGTAAAGTTATTTATTCCTTTTGAATATCTATTAAAATTTCTCACGAATGTGTAAATAACATCTTTAATCAATAGTAAAATACAGGTTGTATCTATTGTTTTATTTAGCTGTTTATTTTATTCAGTATTTATACTCCTTCCTACTCTAATAACGTGTTTTTTTCTCGATATATATTTTCAAAAAATCTTCCTCATTTCTGAAAAAGATTCAAATTCATACTTTCTATATTCTAATAGGGAGAATGATAGATCAATTAACAGAAACTGGCTTTTATGAGATGTGTATTCATCATAATATCTTAAACTACACTGAGATCATTAAAATCGTGGAGGTAAGTTTTCACTATTTTTATTTTAGCTGATTTCTACGAGACTGCAAGATGCAAGAATTTTTTTATATATAATAAAAATGATATCTTTTTTTATTTTCAAATTATTCTTGATCAGCTTTTATTGATATTAATTTTATTTTATATTAAAAATAATATAGTATATATAATATATATTATATATATATAATATGATATATAATATATTATATATATATATAATATAATATATATATATATATACTAAATTAATAATCGTTATATTATATTATATTTAAATTTAAAATTAGGCTATATATAAGTATAAGAAGGATGTCTACAATTTTTAGTCAGCTGTGGATCCGACTGGGAGCGCAGGCCGTCTCCAGTCGTACTCCAAATTTCCTGTTCTCTGATTAGTTAATGCCATTTTATTTTGGTTTCAATTCGAAACGTTCTGTTCTTCCGAGTATCTATTTCGGTAGATTTTTTGCTAACACGGGCTGCACTCGCGGCCCTTCGCCGAACCGCAAAGCTGGATTTACCCCCTATCTATCACGCCCCGTGTCACAAAAATAAACGATATATCGTCATAAAAAAAATTCGTTGATATATATTATATAATAAATATATATATTATTATAATACGTATATATAAAGAATTAAAATATTATAAGTATTATATATATATATAATAATAATTAATATATAATATATAATTATATAATATTATATATTATATATTATATATATTATATATAATATATATATATAATATTATATATATATATATATATTATATATTAATATTATATATATATATATATTATATAATATATATATATTATATATATATGTTTATTTTATATGATATATAATTATATTATTATATTATTAATATATATTATATATATATTATATATATTATATATATAATATATATATATATATATATATTATTAGTATATATAATATATATAATAATTTATTATATATATATATATAGTATATATTATATATATTATAACTAAACGGTATATATATATTACTAATTATTTATAAAAATAATAACTAAAAAATAAAATAATTTTCAACACTAGGCATACACTCTAATGTAACTACATAAATGGTATATTATATAATTATATATATATGTTTTACTAAGTAGGGATAGAGACATTTATTTTCCTTTATATATATATATTGATATAAAATATATATTGATATATAGTGATCACTGATATTGGATCTCCTTATATACAAATATATATATAACTGAGCTTGAATATTATACCACGCTGACCTATCCTAATCCTAACCTTAATACCTTAACTCAAATCCATAATATTCTATAACTTAAAAAAAATAAAAAAATAGAAAAAAAAAAAGAAATTATATTTTATGTATCGTATAGAATCAATCTATCAGTGAAATTATTTTCTTTCTTATCCTACCTTCTACGTTCTCGAGTAGCCGTTAGTAATCTTGTCTTTTTAGGACAAATATATATAGGTACTTAACGTTGACCTATATCATAAACGGAACGGGTATGTTCGAGCTATCAAAATTTATTTTTTTCTTAACATATAGGTATTAGCACTCTTATGATTGCATAAATTGAGTAATAGTTATTTGTGTGAGATCCGAATGTCTTTCCATATATGAAATTATGTTACATTCTATGGATCTATAATTAATTATATAGTTATAAGTATAGGTTATAGTTAGTATTACATAAGTACATATAGTATATGTCATAGGTCAAGTGTGACCTCACCTACTCTTAGGGAAAAATAATATTATAGTTATTATCACTATATATACTCATACCTATCTTAAAGAAAGTCTATTACTACTTAAATGTATATTTACTATAACTTTAAAACACTACTATTATAATTGGTGAACTAGTTTATATTATATATGAAATTTAAATATTATCCTGGATAAATATATTTTTATTGAAAATAAATATATATATCTTATTTTTTATATGTATTTATTTATTTTATTTTTTAATACTTTTTTTATATCATAAAAAGTGATAAGTATAGATCGACTCGTAACAATATTGTAGTTAGTAACAAACACACTTTTTGTAATAATCATAACGATTTGACAAGAGTAATATACTGTAACTAAAATTTTTTGCACAGCATCATGGAACGCACGTGGTTTTAAGAGTAATTTGCTAGGATAATATAAGTGAGATAATAATATATATATATTATATACATAGGTAAAGCGGCAGATTACTTTAATAGAGTGTGATGAGAAAGTTACTTGATATGGACTTATCTACTCCCATATTCCTCTCCCAAAAAAAATTTTTATTAAGCTAGTTTGGCAGACGGGTTTGAATAGAAAGTAGTTTTACG
>JABUQX010115530.1:0-25000 GCA_015478945.1 Trachelipus rathkii | reverse complement strand
TGTGTGTTTCTACTCCCGCACAACTCTTAAAGTCCACTCTCCTCTCCAACAATTGGCAACAAAAATGATTCTTAAATGTAATTATTAATGACTTTTTGAGCGGCAGAGTCGAAACACAAAATCTTACTTTCTCACCCCAATATTTTTTTAATTATCTAATTAACCAACACCACTTGCGTGAGCAGAAGATTTCAAGTAATAAATTAACCGTAGTATCAACTTAAATTTTGGTAAAGTTATAAAAGCACCTTTTGCTGTGTGAAGAGAAGTCTGTAATTGAATTGATAATAGAACATCGATTATTTTGCAAAGGTGTTATTTGCAGATTTGAAATGTATGTTAGAGTGTAGGTAGTTTTAGTATAGGTTGAGCGAAAAAAGTTCTAAAGTAGTAGAAAAGAATTAGTTGGAAAGGCGGTCGATACTGCTAAAGGTGTATCATGATGATGCGGAATCCGAAGACACGGACCGCTGAGAACGGTGTGAGAACAGTTATTGCTGGTCTGCGTAAGCAATAATTGCAAGGAGAACCTGTCTGGCGAACAGGTATCTGACCGATGTCCTGCCAAATGGATGATTCTTAGCTTCTTCCTATGCTGAAGAAATAATTCTCCTCAATAGATAGAGGAGGGTAGATCGGTATATTTGGTACCTGAGGGTACATTGCGGTTACTTGTAATTGTCTGCTAATTTACGTAGTGGATTGAGCCTCAATACTCCCATTGGAATCGACAACTTTTCAGAATATTTGTTAATTTCAGAAAACTCACCTTCTTTCAAACAAACTGGAATTTCGTGTTTCGATTTTGTGCGAGGAATCAGCATACAAAGAGTGCATGTATCCCATTCCGATGTCAAGCGTTGATGTTTGGAGTGTTTGAAAGCATGGTTCAGGAAGTATACCGTGAGCTGACTGAAATGTCCATCCACGTTGCTGGGGTTCGTCAAATGCAAGAAATGAGGTCCACGCTGATGGCCTGTTTGGCAAGTGTGGAGGCGAATCCTCCATTGTAGCGATTTGGATGAGATCGACTGAACTGAGTGATCGCACAATATTTCAGAGAAGAGAAAAACGTATAGTACAGATAGTGCTACGGGATGGTGTATTTAGAAATGTGTGAGCAGTAGGGGAGTGGTGAAGGTGGTTTTGTAAATATCGGAGATAGTAGAGAATAAGTAGAGAGCATGATAGGAAGGAAAGAGGGAGAGAAGATAAAGTATAGAGAACTGCAGTTGAGTCCTCCCCCATTAAGATTTGATCCCCAGCAAGCATATCGGCATTTAATTGGTGTGGCTAAATTTGTTTAGTTGGTCCTTTAATGCCTCTTGTAGTCTTTAACTGGTCTATTAATTGTGAGTAATGTTTTGAGGGTGCACAGGTGAAGAGGGATTGGCATCGTAAAAACCTTCAAAGCATGCAGTTGCTTCGATCACTAAATAGAGAGAGTCATTCTCCCTGGATAACCATTCTGTTCTGGGTCTAAACAGGTCCCTATTAAAGTCGTATTTCTCGTTGAGTAGTTATTATCATCTGCTAACATCCCATTCACATCTTCACCTATCTCAGAATCATCCACTCGAAAAACCAACTCCTTAAATAAGCGGTTCTTTCGCAGATATCCCGGGATGTCTATCCACTTACGTAAATGTGAATAATGAACTCTTTAATCTAGCCCTTCTCGTCCATTTGAATTTGCTACTCTTCTAACCTTATAAGTCACTTTATTATCATTCACTTGAGTTATAACAAAAGGTCCTTCCCAGCGTATCTTAAACTTGTTAACTACTTCATGACCCTTGAAAATAACTTTCTTTGCTACTTTTTGTCCCTTACGATATGGGGAAAAGTTAATTGTTCCTTCATTCCAATATTGAGGATAACTGTGTGTGGTTTCCAAATGGGCAACTTTTAAAATATTATCTGATGGAGATGCCTTCATTGAACTGTGCAGGGTATGGTTATAGGTGACCACTGATACTGGTAGTTCTTCATCCCAAGTGGATGAATTTTCAGAGACTAGGCATTTCAGCAACTGAATAAGATTTCTATTGAATCGTTCACAAATTCCGTTACTGGAGGGATGTAATGGTGAAGTTCGGATGTGTTTAATATTAAATTCTGATAAAACTTTTTGAAATCTGTCTGCAACAAACTCAATACCATTATCGGTTAACATTCTTGTTGGAATCTTTGGCAAGAATGGTAAAATTTGGTCTCTTAGTACTGAAGCTACTGTAGAACTCTGTTTATTACTAATTGGTAATACACTGACCCATTTAGTGAAATGGTCTATAAAAACAACATATTGGTTACCCGATTTAGTTACTGGAAACTGCAGCAAGTCCATTGCAACCAAGTCAAAAGGGCAACTGGCTACAATTTTCAAAGTAGGAGGCACTATATTACTGGTGTGTGTTTTTAGCTTTTGACAAGTGGGACAGCATTTTACTATATCTGACACTACTTGATTCATCCATGGGTGCCAAAAATATTTGTATATTAACTCTAGCAATTTATTTCGACCAATATGGGCACAGTTCCAATGTAATTTTACTATTACTGCAATCATTAAGTCAAATGATATTACATACAATCTCTTCCCATGTTCATGTTGATAGTACAGAACCCCATTCTCAAAAAATAAGTTTGTCCGATGAGATTTGAACAGTTGCAAATTATTACGCCATTGAGAAACAGGTATTCTGTCTTGAACATTCTTAATTAATGATACCAGCAATTGGTTAGTAGTTTGATAGTCAATGACATCTGTTTCATTGATATTGTGATGGGCAACATCAATGTCTTCATATATTGGGACAACAGCATTGATATTAATAATGATCTCATTCATATTGGGTCTAATCACAGAAAGCTGTTTTAAATAATTATAATGTATTCCTCCGAGACATTTTAATGTACACACATTATCTGGGTATTGGGATCTGTAAATTATTGGTTTATCATCATTATAATAAATGGTAACTTTTGTAAGAAAGATGTTGCAAAAAGCTTCAATCATTTCAGGAATATGAACTTGCCCACTATTATTCATGGATTTGACCTTCTTTCGAATATCTCTTTCCTTGAGATTATATCTTCCTATATTTTTCAACATTTCACTGACCACCGTTGAACGTAATTCAAGGTGACTATCCTATCCATAGACCCATGCAGAAACAATGAAAAACATCTAAAAAGAGCATCTCCTCCACCAGGTACTTCAACCAGTTCAAATCCCACTGGGATGAATTCAACAGAGTTTGGAACATCAATGGAAGAGTTTTCTTGCGAACTGTCAGGAACCGGAGACCTAGACAATGCATCAGCTACTGTATTATTCTTTCCCACAATGTGTCTAATTTCAAAGTTGAATTCATTTAATTCTTCCCATGTACGTGCAACTCTTCCATCAACCATGCTCATGTTTTGTAAGTAAATGAGGGGTTGGTGATCAGTATATATTACAAATTTTACTCCCCTAAGGAAAGCTTTTAAGGACTTAACAGCCCACTGTAAAGCAGTCAGCTCCTTATCTATCTCACTATAGTTCTTCTGTGGCCCGCTAAAGGTGGTAGATATATAAGCTATGGGACGATGTTCGTCGTTTTGCCTCTGCGAAAGACAAGCCCCAGCACCTACATTTGAGGCATCTACATGAAGTTCCAACGGGGATGCTTCAGGACTATAATCTGGAAACCCAAGAAGTGTTGGATTCACTAAGGTCTGTTTCAATTGCTCAAAGGCGGTTTGACATTCAAGAGTCCAGGTAACAGTTTTTCCTCCTGTCTGAGCTGATAATGGTTTGGCAATCTGTGAACAGTTTGGGATGTGACGCCGATAGAAATTCACCATCCCTAGGAACTGTCGCAGTTGCTTCACTGTCGTTGGAATAGGAAATTCTAAGGCTCCACTTAGATTCTTGTCCAGTGGTAAAATTCCCCTTTCAGATATATTATGGCCCAAGAATTCCCCTTCTTTCCTGCATAACCGTGTTTTCTTCGGTCTCAACTTATATCCATTGACTTCCAACGCTGAAAGTACTTTCTCTAGTGTTGTAAGATGTTCATCAAAGGATCTGCCCAGGACGATGATGTCATCTAAATATACCTTTACTTGGTTCCAAGGTAAGCCAGCCAAAGCTATCATCATGCCTCTCTGGAAGGTGGCAGGGCCATTTTTGACACCGAAGGGCATCTTCAGGTATTCATACTGTCCAAAAGGTGTTGAGAAAGCAGTTTTTTCGACACTATCAGGATCCATAGCAACCTGATAATATCCTTTTATAAGATCTATAATTGTAAAATATGCAGTCCCGTGCATGTTATAGATCATGTCTACAAGGTTTGGTAGTGGAAATGAATCCCCTTTGGTCACACTATTCAACTTCCTGTAGTCTATACATTCATAAAGGCCCATCAGGTTTTCTCACAGGGACTACCGGAGCTGAATATGGAGACTTGCTAGGGCATATTATATTTCCTTCCAAGAGGTCAGCACATTCCTTTTCAATTTCTTGGGCGATTGGACCTTGAAATCTCCTTACTGGAATACGGACAGGTTTTTCTGTCTCCAGTTCAATTGTATGCATTAAATTGGATGCAACTCCTACATCATTATCTCCAGTACTTAAAACTGTTGGATGCTTCAGTAACGCGCGGATGAGTTGTTCCTTTTGATCAGCTGTTATTGAAAGATCTTCTAACTGAAACTCTGAATTAATCTTTCCCACATCCCAATATTCTACTGGGTCTGCAATAGAGAAATCAGGGGTACCCTGATTTATAGATACTAATGAATCACCATCTATTGGTTTAATCTTTCCTACTACAGTGTGCTTGCGAATATACTGGTCTTTCTCAGTATTATTGAGAATTGCCATCTGTGGATTATCTAATCTAAGATCAAAAATCCCAGGTACTACATAACACCATGAGTGTTCTACTCCCTGAAATTCAACTAAAGGATGACACCTATCTATATTTAGATAAGGGACTCTAATTGGTATCATTTTACATTGGTGGGGCTTTATAACTACTGATTCTGGTACTATACAATTGTAGAAAGGTATAATAGAACTGATGTCCTTACCTACAGTGGTAAGTTTATTATTTGTTCTATGTACTAGCTCACGTCGGGTTAGATCAGGGAGGAGATTGTTCTCCTTTAAGGTAACAGCACATAACACTACCTGATGTGTCATAAATTCTACAGGTACTATAAAGAACATAATAGGTTTAGTGACAAAGCCAATATCTAGAATAATTGGTTTCTCTATAAAGTGTTCAATTTTGGTTTTTGGACTAGGCCCAAATCCTTTAATAGCCTTGACTTCTACAGAAAGCTGTAATGGTACTTCTTTCAAATATGTTTGGAGAACATTTTCGTTTAGTAAACTTACCCCTGCTCCAGTGTCGACCATACAGTCAACAGACCATTTACAGTCTGGGTCTAATGATACTTCAATTATTAAAGGATCTACGTCGGCTTGACAAAGGTTTATTTCTATATTAGGAACATTCTTATCTTGTAACTTTTCTGTAAATATTTTATTATTTGTATTAAAATTATTTTCTAAATGTGTTTTAATTAATGTTTCAGACTCAATTTCATTGTCATGGGTTTTTACACAATAGGGATGAGCCACAGGTTTTATTGGGTAATTTGTATTCCCCACAGTGTGACTCTTCACTGCAGAGCTTAAAAGTTTTCCGAATCCCCAGGACATTTGTCCTCATCATGGGATTCGCCACACAGATCACAATTTTCTACATATCACACCTTTGCTCTTGCACCTTTAGCAACCCAAGGAGCACTGGATTGTCCTTAATCGTTATATGTGTGGCTCAAAAATCTAAATTTCTTTGAGGTAATGGTGTAATCTTATTACTATTTGGCCGAGAGTCATTCTCCTTAGCGGCTAACATGTCAAAGTTGGAGTTCCTGATATCCTGACTACGATTCCAATTCAGATAATCCTGACTTAATTCCCTGCCTTGAGTGCTATTCCGATTCTCCTGATTAAAATTCTGATTGATTCTGATTCCAACTTCCTTGATTAATTTGCCAATTTTTACCTTGATTCTCAATCCTTTTGATTTGGATTCCTCATTCTGGTTTCCACTTTACATTTATTTACGATTCCAATTTGGAATCTCTCCGATTTGGACTTACGAGATTGGCATTTGAATTCCTAAAATGTGCCCCTTTACCAAAAAGGAGATAAGTTCGCTTCTGTGCATTTCCCAAGGGCTCTAGAGGCATTATTCCCAAGTAACATTGCTAGCAGATCATTTCTAACGTGTCCTGATAGTTTTAACATCCAGCTTTACAAATCCCAAGAGCTTGTAATATTCATCTATTGAGCGTGACCTTATTCTTCCACAGTGTCACATAATACTTTTCTGACTAATCATTATTCGACTCGTTCCCTGGAGTCATCACAATTGAAAAATTTGATGATTGATCGGCGCGATGGGTGTAAGGAAAAAACCTATATCAATTTTCTTCACTTTTCAAATACCAAAAAAAACAATGGGTTTGGAAATTGGACACAATATTTAAACTGAAAACTAAAAAAAAAAATCGAAAAAAACGTCTATGTAATTATTGTAGGTTTTGGACCTGTCTATGCATTTTTAAAGTTTGAAGTCCATGAAAAAAAATCTGGAAGTTGGTACGAAAAAATGTCAAAACATGGATTTTTGAAAAATTGAAAATCTCTGAAAGAATTAAACTAACAGTCACAGAAAACCAAAACCCGAAAAAGAGCGTTTTAGAGGTAAAAAATGCTACAGTTTTGGATGTTTATAGGGTCCAAAATCGGCTGAAAATTCCCGAATTTTATGTCCATTTTTAGGGGAGAGTGAAAATGGGGCTCAGCCCGAGCCAAAAATTAAACCCTATGTATTTAAAAGAATCAAGAGCTCCTTTTCGAAGTTAAAAATCTTCTCTAGGAATTGTAATAACTTCAAGTTTCAGATTTGGTGTCTCAAGATGTTAAAAATGGATAAATAAACAGTTACGGTCCTTTAAATGCAACTGTGGCGAAATTAGTTCTTAAAAATTAAAGTGTTCACGCTCGAAAGTGAGCTGAAACTAGATGATCACTAAACAAAAACCTCTCCTTATAGACCAAGATATTATTATGTCACAGACTGCATGCTCAGCAGCTTTTTTAAATTCATAGTAATTGGGAAGCATTTAATGATTCTCTTTTCACCATCACAAACATTCATACGTTCCCTCAATTACTTTTCATTATGATGTTCATACTGTTTTTAATCTTTCCAAATTCTAATTAGTTCACCTCACAGCTTGTTTCATAAGAATTATTCTGCATTCTTGATTGAATTTTATATTAAAGGAAACTTCTACGTGTGGCATTATATGGCGAAAAAGAGTTAGCCAAAATACAAAAGTAGGATTCAGTCAATTATTCTTGAACCAAATCTCCTGGCTTTGATCTCTGTTTCCGCGCTGTTTGCTCATTTTTCGAACTTTCCCTTCAAAGGCACTCTAACAATGGCTCTTCATCAATGTTCAAAAACCATGTTTACAGTTACGGATGTTAAAATTCCATCTTGTTTTAAAAGTTTTTGGCTAATAATTTCATCTAATACAGAGCATCCCTGAGGAGATTGGGAAAAAAAGGTTGGATTAGTAATATATTTCTAACGAAATCTTCAACTTCTGGAATATATATATATATATATATATATATATATATAATTAATATATATATATATATATATATTTATTATATATATATATATATATGTATATATATATATCATATATATATATATATTATATAATATTATTAGTATATATAAATATATTGTTATTTCACTTTTTTTTAAATAAACTTTTGTACAAACTTTGGAGTTTTATTCACATGCATTCAAATCAATTATTTCATTCGTTCACATTTGTTCTTAGAGCTAGTTTATTTGTTGTTGCTCTATCATTTGCTCACTCCAAACTGGTAGTGTTTTACTTTCTGCCAGTCCTTTTGAAAACTCGTCTCTCTACTGTTTTTCCTACTTCCCCAACTACTAATTTCTCTTTTTACTACTACTGTCTCTCTTTCCCTCCTACTAACTCTCCTCCCTCTCTCTTTCTTTTCTCTTTTCCGATAATATTTTTGAAAAGGGATTTGGGATTCCGAGTGGGACGAGTTTTGGGATTATCCCAAATAGGGATTTTGAAATCGGGATTTGAAACCCGGATTTGGGATTATCGAAAGTCTTAAGAAAATTTAACCATTTTATGGGCAATAAAGCTTAAGAATTTTGTTAGAGTAAATAGTTTAAAAGATATTGGTAAACAAAATGATGCAAGCTTAACTGAAGTGGGTGATTCATGTGGGATTGTGATTAAAAAGACGGAATTTTGTTTTGAATTGTATGCATTTATAATCATAACTTTTAGTTTTGATTTTTTAATTGAGTAAATATTCCATTTTTACGATATATATATATATATATATATATATATATATATATATATATATATATATATATATATATATATATATATATATATATATATATATATATATTATATATATATATATATATATTACATAATATATATATATATATATATAAAACTATTTAGTTTATATGCATTTGAATTAAAGATTTTTACTTTATTTAATATTTTGTTTTAAAATAAATTGTGATGTCTGTGAAGCACAGAAAGTTTATAAAGGTTGAATTTTAGCGTGAGAATTAATAGGTATTTTTTTTTTTTCCTTCTAACATTGTTGTCAAATTGACACCCCCCCCCTTCTAATTAAAAGTATAGTTCCTTCTGGTGAAATAGTAGAAAAGTTGTATGCATTTTGTTTCCTTCTGTTTGTGAATTGTTTTGATTGGATGAGACTAGTAACGAAGTGATTGACTGGAGGTATAAAAGATGAGTTTTTGGTTGGAGAGGAGCTTTTTCCCATGGATATTACTGGAGTGAGCACGTGTTAAGTGGTTTATGTGGCAATAGGTCATTGTGATAGCGTCTGCAGTGTAATGTTCAGTTATGCAATGTCGTCTACTTGTCGTGTACAGTGTCTCGTATTATAGTAAATCGTTTTAAAATTTTTATTTAATATTTTTGCCTAAAGGTGGTAATACTAAATAAATTATATTCATTACAAAAGGTGTAATTTTTGTGAAATCATTTTTGCATTTATTTTCACGTTCTAATATAGTGTAAGGTGTTATATCGAGGTTGGTGATTTTATATGTAAGGACTCAGGTTTCTAATGTTAACGGTACCAACCAGATATTCATGTCTCAGATGTAACAACATAGTAAGTGAAACATTTTATGATTTTTTTTTAATATTCTTGCAAAGAATAAATTTAATATTTAATTAAATATTTTAAAGGTTAAATAAATATATTTAAATATTTATTTACTGATCATTATCTAATATCCTCAACTATTATATAGAGGGGATTGGTATCCAATATGTCTTGCATGTAATTGTAATTCAGACTGTTCTATCCTCATCTTACATTAAAATTTCAGTCTATTTTTTTATATAATTTTGTTTTTTTCTTGTTTTGCTTTTATTGTTGTTATTTGGTATTTGGCTTGTCTGAAAACTTCTATAAATAACGTTTAGCTTTGCTTTGAAAGTTTAATAAATTAAATATTTTAATAATATTTATTTAGTTATTTAATATTTTTCTTTTTTAAGGATAATATTTGGTTTCAAATATTTTTAATATATAATATTTTAGTAATGGAAATTTTTTATGTGCTAATATATATATTTTTTTTAATATATATATAGTATATATTATATATATATATATAAATATATACGATATTATATAATATACTATATATATATATATTATTATAATAATATATAGTATTATATATATATTACTATAACCTATATACAGTCAACAACGTGGTTGACTCTGTTTTCACCAAATATTATTTCTTATTCTCGCCTAACCAATTCTTCCCCAGTTGAACATCCATCAAATGTTTATTTGCCCTCGACTAAAAAAAGAACCTAGTCGCCAGTGCGCACTTTCCTCTTGCATCATAGAAATGTTTTTGTACATTTCGTGCTTAGCACATGTGTATTCAAAGTCCATCGATTCCTATCAATTAACATGATTAGAAGATATTGAAATTAGTTGTAAACCAACCGGTTCAAGTGACATCGACTGGGGGCCTGTCTGCAATCAATGTTCAGCATTAGAGTTATTCACCGTAAGTGTCGATGTTGTTTTTAACCATCACATTATATGGGGGCCTGTCTAGGAGACTTCTGAAGGGTGGTTTTAGCTATTTGATTTGCCGTAGTGATCAGGCATTTGTTGTGCAAAAGGCATTTGTTAACGTTTAGCGTTGTTCATGTTTTAAGATATTTGTTTGTTTGTATTATAGCGTTTAGAGTAACGTTAATGCGTATATTGGATTGTTTGTGTTTCAAAATATTTATTTGTTTGCATTAAAGTTTTTAGAATAACGTTAATGCGTACATTTGTTTCAATTAAGGCACCCGATGAAAATACGGTATGTTTCTTGAACCATTTGTAAATTTGGTTTCAGTAGCATACTGCTATTTAACGTTTTTTTATTTTTTATACTAATTGGGGACATACATTATATAATATATAATATATATATTATATATTATATACTATATAATAATAATATATATTTATATATATATTATATATTAATATATATATTATATATATATATATATATATAATAATAATATATATATATTAATATGATAAATTTCGTGGTAACTTTACCTTCTCAGGGGTTCAAGGTCCTGCATTGTAGTAGGTATCTCTTGGTGTAACTTGATCGTCCTTTCTATGATTTGATGATGATTATAATGATTATACGAGGAAACGGGTAACCATTTAAATATGATGATGATCTATTCTTTTGTCTTAGATAATATTTCCTATTTCTAGTTATTCCTTCTGTTCTGGTTATTTCTTTTGGTCTGGTTATTTCTTTTGGTCTGGTTATTTCCTTTGGTTGTTTCCTTTGGTTGCTTCCTTTGGTTGCGCAACCTATGTTCTTGGTTCTTTCTATTATTTTATTATGTCCTTTTCTCTTCGTAATTGTTTTCTCTATTCCTTTTATTCTTATAATTCTTGTTGTTTCTCTTTGTCTCTTTGTAAATCTTTATAAATGTATATCAATTAAAAACTGAAAAAATACTAAAGGCGTTGTAATGTAAAGCCTGCGACTCTTATAGTTATTTTTACTTTACTTTACATCTATTTAATCATTAATCATTTATTTCTACAATTTCTGAAACAATAATAATATCTATATTAGTCTCATTATTATATTTTCATAATCAACTATCCGCTACGACAGTACATATATTTGTTTTTCTAACTACTGGCATAGAATATTAATTATCAAACTCATACTATTTTTTCTTTTTTTTTTTATTTCTATTTTTTTTTTTTTTCTTTTTCTTCTTATTCTTGTTTATTCCTTTGCTATGAGTGTAGTATGTCTTCATATTACGTTATTACGTTGTTAACATATTTCAGTATATTTTCTTTCTTTACACCCTCTTTTGTTAAGATGTCTGCGATCTGTTCCTGTGATTTTATCCATTTGATTTCTTCTATTTCTTTTTCCTCGATTATTTCTTTGAGATATGCCATATCTATTCTTAGTCTTTTATTTAGTACTGCCGAAGTTGAGTGTAGTGCTCTTTCAAGGCTTTGACCAATCATGTCGCATCAATATTGGTAGGTTTTCTTCAGTTACTTCTTCCCATAAAAGGCTTTCAGATATATGCCAGCATCGGCAGCCTCACCTAAACCCAGATGCCGTCCGCTTCTTAGAGTGGATCTCGCCACTCTCTTTGCCACCTTTGATTTCCAATATAAGGGACTCCTGTTGTTAAATTCATCTACTATACTTATTATGTACCCAATTTGAGATTGTCCATTTCCCACGTTATTAAAAGAGGCATCAGAAAAGATTTCCATTTTTGTTCTACCCTTAAGGGTAGGAATGATTATCTGGTTTTCCTTTTCTTTTACTTGTTCTATAATTTTTACTTTTTTCATATCTCTTGTTGTTGCCGTTTTACAAAATTTACTTCTTTCACTTACATTGTAAGATATTTCTGGTCTGGTTTGTTGAGCTATCCAGTTTAATTGTCCAACCATTGATATGTATTCTGTTTGTTCTTCTTTATTTAATATCCTCTCTTCCTTGAAATTTTTTTTTTATCTCTTACTTTCATATTTCTTACATAGGAATTCTGCTCTAGGATAATTTCCTCATTTTGTTGATCCACATTCAAACCAATGTAACAAAATTTCCTTTCACTCTCTTTTCCTATTTCCAATTTCCTTTTTAGTTCTAGAATTATTTTTTCTTCAAACTCAGTATTCCCTCCATAGCAAATATCGTCCACATGTATGCACATGAGGCCGATGATTCGGCTGTTTTTCCTCCAATATACTATAGTTGGTTCCAACTTACTCTTTGTTCCTCCAAGTGATTTTATTATGTCCATGATGCTTTCGTACCATATTCTCGCTGCGTCTTTTAAACCATACACAGTTTTCTTCAACTTCCATAGGTCGTTGGTTTTTGCTTCTCTTGGAGGTTTTAAATACACATTTTTCTCTATGGGTTTACCTTGTAGATAAGCTGTTTTAATATCTAATGTTTTGAATTTCCATTAATTTTTCTGAATTACAGCAAGACACATTTTTAATGATTCGTTGACACATGTCGGTGAATCAGTTGTTAAGTCTCCTTGTTCCTGGTGAATCAGTTGTTAAGTCTCCTTGTTCCTCAAAACCTCGAGCAACAAGACGGGCTTTGCATTTTCTTCTTCCGTTTCTGATTTTTCTGTAATGATCCATCTAGTCGTAATAGCTTGTTTGATTCTCCTCTTCTCTGTACAACTCGTACACTCCCTTTCTTTTTCCAGCACTACAGTTCTACACTCATTTTGCCTATGTATTCTCTTTCATTTTCGAAATTCTCCTAACCATATTCATCCCCATCTATCATGTTTATATATCTTGGAAATTTTCTCCACGTAAAATATTCATTTCTCATTTCCATGATCTAAATCTATTATGTTGTAACTATCTGACCATTTTTGGCTAGTTGCTTTTTCCAGCTGGTTCTACTTGGTTATTCTATATTCTTCATTTTTCCTTTGTTTCTTTGTCAACTATCTCATAAGATTCCGTTTCGCTTAGATCTTCTTGTATAACCACCCTTACTTCATTCGCGCCGCCCCGCTCAGCTAACCGCGAGTTACTATTTTGCCCCATAATATAATTTTCTTTTCAAATCCTAATTCCCAAATTGTTCATCTCGATGATTCTTTAAACGAAAAACATCTACCCGTGGAACCACTAGTCACATGTGAATCAACCTCATTAATCAATAAACAGCTCGTTCTAAGCACCTATAGCTTGCGTACATGTAGCCGTAAGTGGGCCCGACAAGGAAATATGTCATCTACTCTCGATCTGCATACTGCTCTAGAAATGTAATGGCACCACTGAACCGCTGATACGACCAGTGTTTGAACCGGTTGTGTCACAACACAGAATTTGAGTCTTATCTTCCAATCCCCAATCTACTAGAGCGTTCCAGACAGCCATAGCTTATTCCTTCCTTGTGGAATTTTCTAATTTGGGAACCCCAACAATTTTTCTTGATCTTTAAATGTAACAATGATAGGTAGCCTTTCACTCTTTAAATCTCTCACATTTAAAGTTGGTAGCAATTTACCATCCCAATGAACGGATACAAAAGTGGGTTCCTTTGTCTTAAATAATTCTTTAATCTAAGTTGCATTCGTTTTACGAAATTTCTCCCGATATCTCTGGATCGTATTTCGATTGATTGCCAGTTCATCTATATTGTGCCCTAAAGATTCAGCAGCTGCTTCGAGAATAAAAACGGCATTTCTCTGACTAATGTGGCACCGATCGAGTACAGCCATTAATTTTGGAGTTAAAAAACATTTCCGTCCATGCATAGGCTTCTCTTTTATCCCTAAATCAATCTGCGCATCTCTGTTTTCCTCAAGAGACATCTGGGTAATGTTTGTAGAAGGGCCAGGTTGACCAGAAATATCCTCTAATTCCTCCATACCTGACGATTATCCTGATGTATCCATGCAACTGGCAGAGATCTCAGAACTACATTGAGCCTTAGTCAGTCTGTTTTCATGTGCAGTCAATCTCAACAATACCCTTTCTTCACGCTTTGATAGCTTCATATCGACTCCCCCAAGACATCCCCTTCGCCCAGGCTCTCTTTGACTGAGTAAAAACTTGTCTTCTTCAATTTTCATAATGTCCAGAGCATTAGAATGAGCTACATCAAATAAATTATTCAAATCCGTTGTAAATTTAAATTCGTTTTCTTTCTTAGTGTCTAACGAACGGCCGGCATTTCTTTGTAGATTGCGCCAGTGAGAATACAACTTCATAAGTTTGTCTTCGCAATGAGGTATCGCTCTCGTCGGAATTCTTGCTTTCTCCCAAAAAATAAGGTATTCACGCACAACTAGGTTAGCAATGTCACGAAGTGACAATTTAACCGTCCAAATATTATAAAATAACACCGATAGTACTTGCAGGTTAGATGGAAGTTTGCTACCAGTAATTTGGTGAGATTCAATGCCAATTAAGTAAATTTTTTTATCAACACTTCTCAAAATTAGACGCGCATAATGTGCCCTCGTAGTTTGACCAATACCGCTAAAAAAGCAGAAAGCCTGACTCCGAGAGCTTTGTGTTAGGATGCAGCTTGAAAGCTAAACGACACGAACAAACGCCACTGGCCTTCTAACTTTTACCGCTATGAGGCACGTGGATCCCAACCTCCAATTTGATATGAAAAAACACACTGTTAATTTGTTCCCATTGGAACAAAAGGAACACAAATTGTGGGCGTGTTGCAACCTGAAAATAATAGAATTAAAAAATACAGGCCACGTCTCTAATATATACTCAGTATATATATATAATCATATATGATATTATATATATATATATATAATAATATATTATAGTATATTAATATATATAATATATATATATATATGACTATATATATATATACTATATAATATATCGTATATATATAATATATTATATAGAATTAACGTATAACTATATATATTATATACTATACTATTATATATATATATATATACTAAATATATATATATATATAACTACTATATACTATACCTAAATATTATTATATTATATATATATATATATAAATATATATATAACATAATATATATAATATATATATATATAGTATATAATATATATTATATATACCGTATATACTATATATTCATAATATATAATATATTATATTAGCTATATATATATTATATATAGTAACATTTTATTATTTGAAGTTTCCTTCCCAGTGTTTTCGGCTCTCACGAGACCGCTACTGATATATACCCACTGGTCAATTCCCCGTTAGTAAGACAGGATCGAAACGAACGTCTTCCACATGTATTATAATGGAGTACTCAGACGTCGCTGCAACCTTATATTATATACGACGACGAGGTATAAAACTTAATTGTAATTTTCTTTAAAAAGAACTAAAATTTTCTAAATTTTGTTACTATTTGTAAACATTAATTTGAGCTTAAATATGTTGTTAAAATTTCTTTAAACAAGAGACAATACTTCTTACAGATCATATTGAGTCTTCCAATGAAATACTATTTTCGTATACAGAAATCAATTTTAAGATACATTACCTTACTGGGGCGAGGAGGGGAGCTGGGAGGGGAGCTTGGTTTGATTGGGGAGGGAAAGCGGGAGGGGGAGGAGGAGGGGGATGCGTTCTTGAAATTCTACGTAGTAGTCTTTTCTAAGTATGTAATTACACACAGGATAGGTATGGAGTTTCTAGTATGGCGTTTATAACAATTTCCGACTCTTAAAAGCGCAGTCTCTCTCTCTCTCTTCTCTCTCTCTCTCTCTCTCTCTCTCGGTCTCTCTCCTTTCTCTCTCTCTTCTCTCTCTCTCCTCTCTCTCTCTCTCTCTCTCTCTCTCTATATATATATATATATAGTTATTATATATTATATTATATACTTATATATATATATATATATAATATATATATTATATATATATATATATATAATATATATATAATATATATTATATATATACACTATAATTGATAAAATCAAGAATGAACGTGTTGGTGATCTGTGTGGTGTGAAGAAAGTCGTGAATGAGAGAATAAATGAGTGTATATCAAGATGTTTTGGTCAGTGGAAAGGATGGATGACAGTTGGTTGGTAAAGTGGATGGATAGAGGCGAGTATGTTGGGAATCGATCAGTTGGGAGACGTAATAAAAAGTGTATTGAGTCAGTAAAGGAGTGCCTTAAGGAAAGGAGTACAAATTTGGTTTATGCAAGAAGAATGGTGCTTAATAGGAGTGAATGGGGGGGGTTTGTGAGGGGGGTATGGTTGTGGGTCTGACCTAGGGAAAGAACCCTTGCATTAACTAGAGGCTACAGTGCAGGTTCACCCTGGTGTGGTGAAGCCCTAAGGTGGATTTTTGGCTATCATGGGCTCACACTTAAGGGTATTAGGGGAATGTGTGGGAAGCTTTCCTTTCGACTTACGTCATGTTCTTACACCTACTTATCTTGTTTCTGTGAATGTTACGAACCCTGCCCCCATCTGGAAGATGTGAAAGTTGGATAAAGAAAGAAAGAATATATATAATTATTATCATTATTATTATTATTATTATTATTATTATTATTATTATTATCTATATTAGTTATTATTATTTATTTATTTGTTTACATTCCTTCTTCCATATGAGTTCATTTCATCTTTCTTTTCTATATCTTATCTTGATTCTATGTTTCCTGTTATTTATCTTGAATTCCGTTTTCATTGCTTATATGAATTCTTTCTAATTATTCTTTGTCTACTTTTCTTATTTTTTGGATTATTTATTATAATCCACCATTCTTACTTTTCTCGAACACTAAGTGGCAAATTATTTATTTCATACTTATTTGTTTTAAATCTATTATCAAGTGCATATACAATATATGTGGTCTAGTTGTTATCATAATATATCATGTTTATTTCTTTTTTGTTATTGCTTCAAAACTTTTTGATACTTTTCTTCTTTCCCTTCATTCTCAATATATATCACAGGCCAGGTAACTCCAATTCTTTCTGGTTAGTATATTAGTCTCTCATCTTATTGCATTTACTATCTTATTACTTTATGTGGATATTGCCCCTCCGATATGTATCATATATCTACTATATCTAGTTCTCTTTTTTTCAATTATTATAGTAAAATGCCAAGATGATCCTCATTATTTTGCTCTTGGACTGTTAATTTAGCACTTCATAATTGTGGACAATATCTCCTCCTCAAATAAATAAATGCATGAAGTACTTTTCCATTATTCTTTTTCTCTCTGTCTTCAAATGTGCTGTGAATCTCTTATGGGTTATCTGCGACACGTGTTCGTATATAGTAGTGTATACGTCTCTAATCATTTCCTCCTCTTCTGTATAGATGAACATGTATTCTCATATTCACTCATAGTCCATCGTCTCATCTCTCTTGCTTTGTGATTCCATCTCCACACGGTGCCAGGTTGAGCACGAAAGTGTGGCTATTATTGCATTTCATAATCATTTCGTGGTTATTTCCTGCTGTTATTAATAGCGTCCGTGGGTCCCCATTGTGGTCAGTTAGTGTTTTGTCTCTCAAAAAAACTATCTGATTAGGTGATACACCATCTTTCATTAATAAACTATTCCTCAATAAACTATTCGTCCACATCAGTGCTATCTCCCAGTTTTGTGTAGTATCCTTCTCTCCAATTTCCTCACACTCCGTCCTTTCACCAATCCCACATTTCCACATGTTCCATACTCAGGGACTTTCTGATGGAGTTGCCATAATGGTGATTCCAAATTTTTCCGTTAGGATTTTCATTTCTTCATTTTGGAATTCCAACCCATTGTCTGATAAAATTTTCCTAGGTATTCCGAGTACAGACAGCCATTTCCCTATAAATGCTTTTACCACTGTCAGTGGATTTTTATCTTTTATCCATGCTGCCTGACAATAGTTTGTTGCTAGATCCACCATCATTAAAAATCTTCTATTTTCCATTTCTCCTAAATCAAGTGCCACCACTTCATTAAACTGTTTTTGCAGGTAAAAATACTACATTGGCCTAGCCGGAGTTCTTTTATATTTTATACAGGTATCACAGGTTTTTATCTATTCTTTTATTTTCTCTCTTCCAAGGTGCTTCTTAATCCTTTGATACTCTTCATTCTTCTTATATGCATCATTACAAATTCCAATTAATTTTCCACTACAGCATGTCCGAATTGTAAATGCAGTTTTTTTTCTATTCTTTTCCAATATATTTCCTTGTTGGTCCACACTTCTCTGTCTATTCTTCTAATCGGAAAGTCTTATAAACTGCTCCATATCTTTCTTTACTAAGTTTCCTTTCCAATCAACCACGGGAACGTTTCCTATCTATTATTGTAGTTCTCGTAATACTCACTTTGATTTTCCCATTAATTCTTGTGAGGGTATATCTACGTTCTTTATCCCTTTACATACTGTTTCTCCAAAATGAAACACATTTAACAAAATTTTACTGTCATATGGTTCTTTTTTCAATTTGTTTCTATTAATCTACTTAAAAATTCTTTCCAATATAAAAATTGCCGCACACTGTTCTTGCACTTCCGGAGTCTATTATGCCGTATATTTCATTTTGCAGTTCCTCCAAACTTTCTTGTTCTTCATCATTGTTCATTTGCCAAACGTATTCTTTAGTCTCTTCTCTTGGATGACCTCTATTTCTTTCATGTGTTGTTCCGTTATTTTCCTTTATCTCTTCCAATTCTTGGGGGAACAATCTACTTGTGACAGACCCACAACTGCTCTCCTCTCATCGAGTTGCAAACACACTTCGGCGTCACCAAAAATCACGATCACTGCGCTACATTCATCCCATATACTCCTGGCACGGCATCATAGTTCTCGACCCCAACTGGCTGTGTTATGACTCTTCATGCAGACCCAACTTTTCACGAACATTTTCGCAAGTCAACCTAGTTCCGCAATGACTCTATCTTCTGATTAACACGGAATTTTTACCTTGTCTCCCTTCCATTCCACCAACTCTAGGCACAAAAAGGTACGACAGCTCCCTTCTTATTCTCTCACGTCGTCTTTATAACTTTTTCCTTTTCGTTCCCTGAAAAAATGCGGTGGTACGCATCATTACTTTACATATTTCCTATAACTAATTGACTATCTTCCTTTGCCCGGCAGGCTCCCAATCGCTTTACATGAACAGAATCATCCTTAATTCAATTTTGCTTGTCCCAGAAGATGACTTCCTTTCATTTCCTGTGACATTTTACCACCTCCCGCATTTTCACATTCCCTGGAATATTTTTCATATCTTAGTATATAATCTTTCATTGTTTCATCTTTTCTTCTTTCAATTCGGAATAATTTCATGGTTTTCTCCAATTTATCCATCCTACTGTCTTTTTTATATACTGCATCCAGGGTTTTTAATATCAATTCTACTCCTTCTTTATCTTTCTTTAACTCTTCTCTTTCTAAATCTATACATATTTCGTGGGCTTTATCTTTCAGTGCTAGACGTATTTCCAAACCAGGATATTTTACTTTTTCTTCCACTATCAACCAATCCTCCACTCGTTCTCTCCAATTTCGGTATTCTTCCTCTTTCCCTGAAAAGGTAGGGCATCTTTCTTTGCTAGATATCATTCTGATATTTTCCGGCGAGCAGAGTTGCGCGCACTATTATAATGTCCGTGGTAAACTTACCCTCTCAACGGGTTTCAAGGTGCCGATGTATAAAGGTATCGATCTCTTGGCGGTCTAACTATAGTATTACTTGTTGCTCCTTTTTATGATTGTTGTGCATATTATGAATGAATATACGTGGAAACTCACTGCGGCTGTATACGTAAACCATATGTTAAATTATCGATCGACTGATCTCATTCCTTATTGTCTTAGCATACAACTTTATCCCTACTTTCTAGTTAATCTCTTGCGTTCCTGGTTATTTCCTTATTGGTCTGATTTACTTCTTCCTTTGTTCGCTTGTCCATATTTGTCGAAACCTTTTCTCTAGGTACATCTCTAATGACCTAATTTCTTATTATGTTCCCTTTTCTCTTCGAATTGTTTTACTATTGCCTTTTCCATTCTCCTATACATCTCCTTCTGGATCCCTCATTGTCTCTTTGTTAAAATCTTTATAAATGGTTATTTACAATAAACCAACACTGCAAAAGAATACTAAGGCGTCTCCTGTACATGTTTAAACGCCTAGCGACTACTCCTATTACAGTATCAGTTATTTTTACCTTTACTTTACATCCCTATTTAATCATTATATCATTTATTCTACAATTTTCTGAGCAAATAATAATATCTATATTAGTCTCCATTATTAATCATCCTCTCACTTCATAACTTCGAAACTAACACCCTGCTCACGAACAAGAACATATATTTGTATTTTGCTAAACTAACTGGCATAAGAAATAATTAAAAATAAAAATTATTCAATGCATAATATATCGTATATATATAACTATAATATAATATACATACATATCAATCATAGTACTAGTACTAAAATGCTTAGCATACTATTATCTTACGACTATATAAATACGCTACAATACTACATTACTACTATACATACTTTATATTATATTCTAAGTTATAAGCTATCTATATGATCTATTCTATAATTGAATACGCGTGAGAAGGTCTACTAATATAGTACTTCATACTATAATATTTACTAATACTAATATATATAGCTACTCATATACTATATATATATATACTATATACAGTATAAAAACTGTTTATGTGCCGATCAGTATAGTATATAACAATATATATATTAAGCCGTATGATATATATATCATTATTACTACGTATTACTATAATATATATATCATAATTTCAGTTACGGATAGTAATATACATAAAATAATAGCACTATACAGATCATCATAACTTATCATAGACATCAGCGTGCTATGCGTATAATTCAATACCTACCACATTAACTATAACAGAAATACTACGATTACTAAAAGTATACCTACTATATACGTATAACCTACAACAATGTATCAAGCTAAGCTCTTGAGCGCGAATCTAAATAGTCCATGTAAATGTCATTCCACGTGCAAAATCTTTGTTTGTTTGCCGCAATTTTACGGCACCACAAATCTAGATTAAAGGAACACATCTCGTACAGATACGACCTCGTGATTGGCTCATAGATTCGAAAGCTTTCTGTAACAAAATTTTTGAACCATACTTTCGATCATACCTGTAAAACACATTAACTAGGTACAGCAAATATACGCATCACCCAGCAGTAGACAACAGCCGCATCCCACCGATGTATATCACAAGTCAGACACTAGCGATCGAACGCACATACACCTGGTACGGGACTGTCATCAGCATTCACATGATACTCAACCAGAACACCTTCACTATCACTCAGTTTAAGCTCCAAACAACAACAGCTCAAAGTCCATTCTTACTGAGTCTCGTACTACTGAGTCAATCGCCGAACAGATCCAATCTCATATCGAAACAAGATCTTCAAACTAGAGTTTTAGCATATCGCTGGCTTGTCTTAGATTGTAAAGGATCATGTTTATCCACAGCCACTCATCTGCCTCTACGACTGACTCTCTACAGTCTGCGATTTCCATTTTATAAGTCCTCATTCACTTTCAATGGTTGCGTGCTGCTTCTCCACTTCGGAAATTTTGCCATAAATCCGTGAACTTAAAAAGAGGTATCTCCATTATTTTCCTTTTCATTTAATTACTCCTTTCGCTTAAAGTTGAGGCGACCAATGGCACACCAGCCGCCGAGCGGTGTACTTCAGCTATATTAAACTAACAAATTATGAATGAATGACGGGCTACTTGATCTGGTAGTATCGGTAGCTTGTCTAACCTATATCTTGCTACAGTACACACAGCACATTCTCAATGAAACATAACTCTAATTTCACAGTTCTCAAATTTCAAGCCCGTACCTCAAAACATACTCATATACAGCATAATAACATACACTATATATATAATACATATAACTACTTTATACTTCTATATTATATATTACCGCCATAATAACAGATAACCCTCAATGCTAGACGCCTATTTATATCATATAGCCATCAAGCCCCTTATAATACCTATTAACTATGTATTAGACGATATATAATCTATATAACCTATATAGTACTACAATCATATCTAACCCACGAGGATCTCAGTCCGCGACACATCATATAATTTATCCCAGCATATATCAGTATATATATATAGATAATATATATCCTGTCTCGTCTAGAGTATCCCTATAAGTATCTTCTGAGGTATTTAAGTTATAGGCCTTACTACTACTATATATATATATTATAGTATATACTAGAACGTATATATGTATATGTCACACATAACTTTTAGGACTACTCTAATTTACATTATCCATAGTAATTATACATGCTATAATTATACTATACTTATATATATAATCATATATAAATATATATATATATATTTTAATAGAAATAAATTTTCGTTCTGCTTATCTATTTCTTAATCAGGCATAAAATCCATTCCTCAAAATGTTTTTGATTCAATCTCTAATTTTTCTAATATACTACACCAATTAAAGACATATAAATAACATTAACTAACTATTATATATATATATATATATATATATATATATATTATATAGTCATATATATCATTATCAATTATACAAAATATTACTATAATCAAAAAGTATACTATATATTATACTCATATCTATAATCATTATCCTATATATATACTAACTATATATATAATATATATATATTATATGTATATATACTTATAAAATACTCTCATACATGACATACATACTATACTAATTCACGTATAGTACTATCATACAAATCATAATAACTACTCAATAATCACGCTAACGCTAATATATACGTATATCCTTATAATATATATATATATATATATATACTTATACAAATATATATAAATAAAATAATCTAATAACAATAACATTAACATTAATAATATAATATAATAATAATAATAATAATTAATAATAAATAATAATAATAATAATAATAATAAGTATATGAATTAAAATAATAATAATAATAATAATAATTAAAATAATGAATAATAATAACAATAACAATTAACAATAGCAATAGCAATAACAATAACAATAATAATATATAATAAAATAATAATACATAATAATAACAATAATCAATTAAAATAATAATAATATATAATAATAAATAATAATAATATAATAATAATAATAATAATAATAATTATTAATATAATAATGAATTATAAAAATAATAATAATTAATAACAATAATAAATCATAATAATAATAATAATAATAATAATAATAATAATAATAATAAAATAATAATAATAATAATAATAATAATAATAAACTGTAGTTGAAAGAAGCCATAGATATATAAATTAGACATATCAATTTAAATTTCCAATTTGATATATAGAGTTAGGCACGATTCTTTTCTTCTAGCTTTAGAAGTTTTGAAGAACCATATAACTTAAAGTTCATTTTTTCGATGCATATTATTAATTATTATTATATTATATTATTATTATTATTATTATTATTATTATTATTGATTATTTATATTATATTATTATTATTATTATATTACTTATTATTATTCTATTATATTATTATTATTATTATTATTATGTATTATATTATATATTAATTATTATTACTTATTATTATTATTATTATTATTATTATTATATTACTTATTTTTTATAATTAATTATTATTATAATTATTATAATTGTATAATTATTATAATTATATTATATTATTATTATTATTATATTATATTATTATTATATGTATTTTATTATTATTATTATTATTATTCTTCAATCTTATTTATTTATTATTATTATTATTGTTTATAATTAATATTTTTTATTTAATTTTTTATCTAATAATATTATTAAATTTTATATTATATTATTATTATTATATTATTATTATCTATTATTTATTATTATTATTATTATTTATTATTATCTATTATTATTATTATAAATTATTATATATGTATTAATTATTCATATATATCTCATCAGCTATACAGCAACACTCACGGGAAAAGAAGCAGGAAAAAAAAATAGGTTTCAATCTAAATTTTAATTATATTTTTGTGGCTTTACAAATTTATTTTAAAACATTAGACATTTTCAAGAAATAAATTTTAAAAAACTAAATATCACTCTCATCAACCAGAATAAAAATTAATATATATATATATATATATATAGATATATATATATATATCAATATATTAATATATATATATATATATAATATATAATATATATATACTATATATAACTATACAACATACATATATAACATATGTTTATTAATTCCTTACCTTAAATATATTATATTATATATATATAATATATACTATCATATATATATATTATATATATATATATATATATAATATTATATAATATATATATAATATATATATATATATACCTAACTATACTATATATCACTTATATATATATTAAATATAATATATAATACGATATATAATATAGTAAATAGTGTAGTATTATATATATATATATATATATTATAATCACTCTCAATAGTATATAGATATACTATTTATAATTATATACTTAATAATTAATATTAATATATGATAATATATAATATATTATATTATTATATATATATATATATTACTATATATATGTATATATAATCTATATATATATATATACTTATATATAACTT
>JABUQX010115529.1:0-26930 GCA_015478945.1 Trachelipus rathkii | reverse complement strand
ATATGGTGGGTTATCCTTATCATAACATGATTTTATTGCAGGGAATATTGATTCTTCCATAACATTTTGAAAACAATCACTTATATTAGAATGCTGTGTAGAGATACGTGAAAAGGTGGCACTCGAAGGAAGCATTTATATGCAATAGCTCCAATTATTACAAGCCTACAAGGCAAATATTTCACTGCTCACTTACCAGTTCACGGGTATATAATTATCAAAACATATTCATAACATGACTAACGAAACATTGCCGAAAATCGTTGCCTTCAACCATAGACTGTTGAAATCTAGCATGATATCTTAGGCTGCTACGTAATAAAGATGCGCGCTCAAATCTAGTTTTTAATTAAATAGAGATTAAGAAGAACTGACAATTAAAAATCAAATAATCGGGCAGACTTCGAATTTGAAATATCATAAAGATCGAATAAAAATTATTTTCAGATTGTATACCAAAGAATCGGTACAATTATTCCGATTCCGATTCCTGAAAAACAGCCGATTCCTCCGATTCCGATTAATCGTCCCATCACTAATTAGTATAATAAAAAAAAATAGCCGCGCAGAATCGTAAGCCCAGAACAAGATGGCATAGGAAACATATTAAAGAGAACATCAGTGGCAGGCGTAAAATATGTGGGCAGGACACCGAACCTATTTCTCGCGTCTCAGTTTTGTGTCATAATACCGATTGTTCATCTGTGTACAGAAAGACATGATACCATTTGTAAGTTAATATATTTCAAATTATACCTCCCTCGATAACGTGCCAACCTTAACGTGGTGAGGGGTTTCAGATATCCTTTCTGGATATCTGCAAAGTTGCACGTTTCTCTCTTTTCAGTTTTGTGTATTCCCCGATTTTGTTTTGTCCGTATTTCCCCCCTTTCATTTTCTCGGTTCTTTGGCCTCCAGTTCCCCCTTACGTATTGTGGTACGTACTTCCACCCTATTATGAGTGCCCCCCTCCTTTTTTCTCCCCTTCACTTGGCCCTCATGACTTTCCGGATGTCTGTTCCTGTTTGGGTCCTGGGTCCGTCCTAACCTCCTTCCCCCGCGGATGAGGGTACAGGTTACAAACCGATCCTTTCCGCCTTTGACCGGGCTGCCTATTGTTGGGGACCCGAACCTTGGGGTTAATCACTGAGGAGGCTGTCCTGCACTTGGGTGTATAATCCCGGGCTTCGCGTTCGGGTATCATGTGGTTCATGGGAGGGGACTGCCGCGGAGTTCCGGGGGGCTTTCCTGAGGCCACATCCCCTACCCTCCTTACTGGGTGGGGTTCTGGACTTGGGCCTTCTGCCGTGGACAAGACACTCCCATATGGTTCTATTGTTCTTTATGTTTCATTTGTTTTATTGTTATTCTTGGTTTTTATAGCGGTGGGAGAACGTAAATATTATATAGGGTTTAACTTTTTGAATACGCCGAAATAAAAATACGACTTTTAAAGAAAGGCGAATTCCATCTAAAGTCAGTACCCCCTACTGGCATTTCCGCTGGTTCCTCCTAGAACCGGGCCAAGTAAGGGTTTGATGCCCCAGTTGAGCGAAATGGTTCGTTGCGGCTCACCATCTTCCGAACGAACCCCCTTCCGGCACCAGTCCTACTTTATTGTCGACACTCCTCATTTTTCCTGGTGGCGCACTGTATCGCCCCTCTGCCTGTTTACCTCATCTCTCAGAGTCGCCAGAGGAATCGGGCCTCTCCTCACCCGTTGGGCCCGCCTACTCGCTTAACCAAACGCCTCGACCTATTTAATTTTTTCCGTTCTCAAACCTCCACTAGGGTAACTCCCACTATGGAAACATACCCCCTTTATACTTTTATGCTAAGTTCGAACGCCATTCAACAACCTCCTGGCCGTCTCGTAGCCATCTCGTCCTCAGTGACGCGTTACGACTACGTCCTCAGTTCAGCGCGATCATCAGGCGCTCCGCATGTAGGAATGTTCTCTCCTCGTTCGTTCGAGCCCTCCCGAAACAGAGGATCACGTTATTGGCTTCTCTATCTTATTTGGGCGACCTACCGGTTGTCTCCACACCGGACGATGTCCGCAATACGTCTAAAGGAACAGTGTATGCTCCGGAGATCCGTTCCGATGATCCTGACGCCATTCTTGAGCATTTTCAAAAGCGACATATTCCGGTCACAAATGTCTACCGGTTCCCTCCCCATAAGGAGACTCCCCACTGTGTCCAACCCGCGCCTCCTCCTCACTTTTAGTGTACCATTCCCTCCGACCAGGGTGAAAATTGGTTTCACCATCCACTCGGTTCGGCCATACATCCCGCACCCACGGAGATGTTTCAAATGTCACAATTTTGGTCATCCTCAAAAATATTGCAGATCTCCCCAGTTTATCTGTCCAAGGTGTATTGATACTCTCCACACGCCGTGCGACAACCCGCCTTGCTGCCCGAATTGCAAGGGTTCTCATTAGGCGTCATCTCTGCACTGTCCCTCTTTTCTTTTGGAAAGGAGATCCTTGAGCAGAGCACAATGCATAAGCTCGACCGCCGTGAGGCCTCTCGTCGCGCTAGGGAGAAATTTTCATACCTACCCTTCTCCTTTGCTGCTGCTGCGACTAGGCCGGTATCTACCACCCAACCTTCCCATCGCTCTCGTGCGCTTCTACGAAATTCGCAGCACTCCATATCGGATACCGTAACTACTACCGGTATAAACATTTCTACTCTGCAATCGAACTGCCCCCCGTATCCTCCCGACATGATCCGTACTGTCGCTCATCAAAACTCCCCAGTTCTTACATCCATTACCTATGGTGTAGCTTCGGCTGAAGTTCATGCCGCACCCAGGGTTGTATGCTCTCCTTCAATTTCTGATTCTTCCCCTGATTTGGAAGCATCCCCTGCGTTACTACTCGATGATGACTCTCCTTTGACGACTTTCCCGTAAACGTCCGGCTCCTGTGTCTCCTGGGAAACCGCTGGACCGTTCTCCTGGTATTGTGGACTCTCCTGAACGTGTCACGTCTCCTTCTGCGAGGCGCCATTACTCTTTTCACTATCGGGCGACGGATTTCTTAAAATCCACGCCTTCTGCCCGTTCGACTAGGTCTCCTGGTGTTTTGCCCAAACGTGCCCGTTGCTCGAAACGCCATGGTGATGTGGAAAGCAATCCGTCTGTTTCAACTATCTCAGATAGTTTCTTGGGCCTCGCTTCTGCATCCAACCCTCCAGTTCCTTATTCCAGCGATTCCGAGTCCTACTCTGATATTGCAATGAACGTTACCACCGACTGTACGTCTTCTGAGGTTCCCCAACATGGGTTCCAGGTCCCAACCCCTAGGTTAGGGGGTAAGGGTTTGCCCACTGTACCTCTTGTGCTCCCTCACGGTGAGCTCGAGTCTGTCCCTGTTGTTCGGGGGAATTTCGGAGCCATTGTGGGAGTTGCCACTGTATCCTCCCCTGCCTCGGCTCCGCTGTCCTTCTCTGGGCTGCCCGAGCAGGACGCTGACCTTTGTGGGGATGTCCTTCGGGCCTCCTCCACCGATCCTTGTCTGGTTCCTCCTCCTGCCATCCATATTGAGACTCCTCCGTCCATAACGAATCTTCAGCGGTGTGATACACCTGTGACTTCCAAGCCCGTCCTGGACGATATTGGGGGTTCCCCCGTCTCCCGTTGAGAGTCAATCTTCTCTGCCCCTGGCGCTGGTGTCTCCACATTCGTTGTTAGGCTCGAGACCCTCTGATGTGGAGGTTGGTTTGGCCCGTCTTTTTGACGGGGTCTCTCCAGCAGTGGTGTGGAGCGACCATTCTCTATCTCAGGATAAACCTCCAATGTCAATTCTCCATGACCTTCCTCTTCCGCCGGGCTATAAGGCACCCCCTCATGGGCCATCTAGTGACCCGCGCCTTCGATCGTCTCGTGCTTCTAAAAGAAAACTTTGAACTCCATCGTATAACGATTGTAAGCAGACCGCTTTGCGGACGATCGCTTCGTCTTCTTTCTTCATGACTAAGTTTCTTTCTTCAATGGAACTGCTGTGGTTACTAACCCAAACTTCGAAGAGTTGGTAGCCTTATTGAACCGCACCGCATACTCCAAAGGCCATCTGCCTCCAAGAATTTGCAACTGCGTAACCGTGCTTTTCTTGCCGCCCTCCCAATACAGGTGCTTCCGCTTCCCTAAATCGTGCGCTAAGTGATGAGGGGTGGGGCGGCGATCTGTTCCAGGCGAATCTGTTCCTTTCACGCATATCCATTCCAACTCGGTTACACGCGGTAGCTGCCCGTGTCCCACCTCGATTCCCCATTTACTTTGTGTTCTATCTACCTTGCGCCTAGTTGCAGTTACACAAGGGAGGATCTTTTCGGTGTTTCGAAACTTTCCTTCCGCCCTATGTTTGGTTTTGGGGGGACTTTCAATATTCCCCCACCCCATGTGGGGTGACTCGGTTTCGTCACCCTAATGCGGATTGGCTGTTGGGTGTTTTGCAGAGCTTTTCGTTGGGATGCCTCAACACAGGCTTACCAACTTTCGAACGTTTTGACACTCGTACTTCCTCCTGTGTTGACATCTCCTTATGCTCTCTTTCGTTCATTGACAGATTCTGGTGGGACAGGTCGCCTTACCTTTGTGGAAGTGACCATTACCCTATATACCTTACATCTCTTTGCCCTGATCGTCCTCCAACGCCCTATACTAGCTGGTGTTATGACAGGGCTGATTGGTCCTCCTTTCTTAATGCAACATATGTCCCCTGCCTCCCGGCCACTAACGTCTTTCCTTCCCCTGCGGATGCGTTCATATATTTTACGGATGTTCTGGAGGTGGCGGAACCCCATATCCCTCGCTCTTCTGCATGTCGTCGTTCTGCTACACCGTGGTGGAACGCTAATCGTGCTAAACGTAAACTCTATCGCTCGTACAAGAAAACACCTACACAGACTACGTTGATCCTCTTTAAAGTCGCTGCTGCTCGATCTCGGTATCTAAACAGCAGGACCAGGAAACAGTTTTTTCGAACTTACGTTTCCACGGTCAAATCATCTACGCCATTGTCATCGGTGTATGATGTTGGCTCCTGTACACTCGATCAAAGTTAACATATTTCAAATTATGACAAAAATATAACATCAGATTGGAAGTGACATGTTATTGGAAACAAAGTGGCCCTGAAATAGAGGAAAATGAAAAAGTGCTATTATTATACGATTGTGTTATCACAACTAATGCAACAGTCGCATCTCCCCTCACATCTTATTAAAGGATAAGAAGGATCAGAAATGTCAATGACATAGTAGTGATCCCGATAATAGTAGGATCATTAGCTGTAGTCAAGAAAAGTCTTCTAGAACATCTAAAGAAGCTTCCAATGTCGGTTACCACGGTGGAATTAAACATAATGGTACGCGTGAGTTTTTATTGGGGGTGGGGGGATATTCTGCCATAGATAAAAAATAGGATGTCCTTATGGTCAAAGTTTGACCAGGGTCATTTTTATAATAATCCCTTAAAAGGAGGAAATAATGAAGAAAAAAAAAGTATGGGAATATTATAAAATTTAAATGTTCTTAGCGTATCCGGCGTAAACCTGAGTTTTTATTGGGGGTGGGGGGATATTCTGCCACCCCCGATGAAAGTTAGTTTTAAGGAGAAAAACTGGGTTTTTTTCGAATTTCCTTTCGAATTTTCATGTGAGATGTAATGTACTAGAGAGATATGTTTAAAAGAATTAGTGAAAGGCAAAAAACTTCAACTATGCATAAATTTAAAATAATTATTATTATATAAAAGATTAAAAAATTATATTTTATTAATTCATTTATTTAACCTATTTTAAAATCCTCTCTTTGCCCTTGGCTAAAACATTGTCTCAATAATTATTTCTATCTGGCTTTTTTCTTGCCATCTTATTGGAAATAACTTTGATTTCTTTTCAATAGTTATGAGGCGATATCAGATTCAGCTGCAAAAACACCAAGGTAACCAATAGCATCTTTAGTTTGTACGAGAACACTCAGGTAACCAAGACCATCTTGAGTTTGTGATATTCGAAGATGGTTCTTTATCCTTTTCGTAATATTCATCTGATCAAACAAAAAGCAAAATTCGTATTTCGCGACCTCTAAAACGTTGATTTCGGGCGCTTTAAATTTCTCCGTTTGTCTTTTATTTGCATTTGAAAGAAAATCGATGACTTTGATATTTTAGAATAATGAATAAAAATTCTTCATCGAAATGACTAGGATTAAATACAAAGGATGTTAAGTACAGACAAAGGTTTTAGTTATGTATTTTCGAAGAAGAATAGTTGAGTAGAAGATCATGACGAGTGGAGAGAGAAAGGAACTCATTGAGTTTTTGAGACATTGAAAAGACCATGTTCCACTTTCTCCAATTAAAACTACATTAAAGTTCAAAATTACAATAAAGTTCAAGGTTGGTGCCAAGAGCGTTTTTTTTAAAATACGATGCATTGTGAAATAAATTATAAAATATAAAATAAAGGTTAAGAGTTATTTGTTCGTATGTTGCAGACGTCATTTAAAAGGAATGAACAATTATTTTTGAGAGATTTTTATTTTTTTAACTTTTAAATAAAACAAAAAAAAAATTAAGTATTAATTTTAAACTGGTGTTGCATATCAAATAATAAATAAGAATAATACTTATAGGAAGCTATGGGCTTATCTAGACTGTCTCAGTCAACATCAATAATAACATTAATATTTTAAAATAATAATTAAGAAGCTCGCATTGACCCCTCTAGAACTTCCCAGTCACCTCATAATAAATAAAGAATAATACTTAAGAAGCCGCAATGGTTTTTCTGTAGAGACTGTCCCGCAGTCAACCAATAAAAATTACATAATGTAAGAAGCCGCAATTGGCCCCTCTAGAATGTCTCAGTCAACCCATAATAAATAAAATAATACTTTAGAAGCCGCTTGGTCTATCTAGACAACTTCCCGTCTATTCTTATCCTCAAGCCAAAAATCTACCTTCCCGTTGCTGTTACGTTGCGCCCTCGTCCGCATATTTATGTCTTTTTTCTAATTATGGGTGCTAAAATTGTAGACAATATTCAATACTGGCCTAACATTATCTATTATACGACATTTAACAAAAACAATATATATAATTAGTCTGCATTAGCATTAATTTCAAATTTTAAACCTAGGACCCTAGCTCTGTTCAAAATCTATACAATGGAAACAATGAAACAGCAAAGCTAAAGAGTGTTATTTGTAACAGGGTTACAATGCCAAGATTTTGGTGAAAATTGAAAAAAATATATTAAAACTTCATAATAATATATATAATATATATATATATATATTATATATATATTATATATATATATATATATATAATATATATATATATTATATATATATATATCATATATATATATATAGCTAGATTGTTACATATATTATTATTTAATATATATTAATTTTTGTTATTTCTATTCAAGTTAAATCACATAAAATTAAGTTAAATATACAAAAAAAAAAATTTATATATATATATATTATATTATATATATATATATATATATATATACTATATATAATATATATATATATATATTATATATATATATTATATATATATATATTATTATATTATATATATATATATATATATATATTATATAGATGTATATAATAAAATAAACAATATAAAAAAATAATTCTTTATAAAAAATCATGTATAAAACAGTTGATTTTTTTTCATTTGATTTTTCGTGCCATCCCGATTTTAAATAATATTGCATAAATCATATTTGCTTGTTAATCAATATATATACATTATATATATATATTAATATATAATAATATATATATATATATAGATATATAATATATATATATATATATATAATATATATATATATATATTATTATATAATATTATATATTATATATAATATATATATATAATTATAATATGGTAGCAGACGGTGATGACGTGAGTGCATGCATCATGTCTGCTATGAGATGTTTCCTTTTGTTCAGTTTGCAAAGTATCTTTATGAAAGTAATTATATGATTATTAATACACTTTAGAGTCTAAAATAGTATAGAAATTGATTAAGAGTGAGACACAATATATTAAATAATTCGGTGCCGAAGCTGAAATATAGAGAAAGAATGAAACAGATACTAGGAATGAGTGATCTAAGACGCAGATAAATACAGGTGAGTGATCTAAATCCAGATAAGGAAGAAATATATCATAGAAGTGTTTGAATTTATAAAATTATCTTGCAATTTATATATTTATTAGTGTGAAGATCATCTTATTGTGGTCATTTAATTAATTATTATTGTGACAAGACTTAAAAATATATCTCTGACGTGTTTGGACCATACTTATATTACTAGACATTACTAACATACAACTAATCCATTATTATAACCATCATATATTATAATTTCATCCATTAAATTATCGAGAATTGCATCACGAATTGATGTCAACTTCATATATATATCAGGTAACTATTCTATATTAGAGTGTTGTTGTATTGTTAGATAGAATATTAGACTACTAGTGTGAGGTAAATTATTACAAATTGCATAAGTATTTGTTTACTTGTGTTTTGTGTAATCAATAATAATAATAATAATAATAATAAAAGGATGCTACTGAAAGGAGTAGTTTCAATAAATATATCATTTTATACTAAAATATTTCAGTATGCAAAAAAAAAAATAAATAAATAAATAAATAAATAAATAAATACAAACCAAAATCTGTCTATATTTCATTTAGATATATGTACTAATAAATTTTGTATCTAAAATATTAATTTAAATAAAAAATTTCAACTTTAGACGTTATGGCTCCAAGCGATGTTTGGAAATATTTTATCAATTGAAAAAGTTAGTAAAACTTTTTGTGCTTACACTTTATGCGTTATTTCAATCTCTAGAGGAGGAAAGACTGCTAAAACTTTCACCAATACAAATAAGATAAACCTAAAACAATTTCATAACAAAAATTATAGAAAGAGATTGGAAAATGAATAAAGGGAACTCAGGTGACGGAGATACAAGTTCATTTGTAACAAAGTCTATCATCAAATCACAAGCTACTGCTGAAGTTTATGAGGAAAAAAAATATGGGACATCAATGATCAACGATCTATTCATTATTTGATGGGAGAAATGATATGTATTGACTTGCAGTCTTACTCTCTTGTGTCTGATGTGGGTTTTCAAAGGCTACTTATAAAGCTTAGTCCTTGTTACAATATTCCTATCCGAAAATACTTTTCTGAAAATATCATTCCCGGTTTATTTCAGAAAGTACAAACTAAAATTAAAAAATTCGTTGATGACGCAAATTTTATTTCTTTAACTACTGACATTTGGACAGCCTCCCTCTCTAACAATAATCCCTTTTTAGGCGTAACAGGCCACTGGCTCACAGATAGAGTTTCAACAAAGACGGTATTGAGTAATGTTCCTTTTGAAGGTACTCACACGGGTGCACAAATTAGTGAAGAATTAAATAACGTTCTAGAAAACTATAAACTAACAAATGATAAGGCCTTCCTAGTATCGAGAGTATGGAAAAAATCGTAGCTAATTAATAATTGGTGTTTAGAATCATCGTCTTGCTTCATACATACACTACAACTTTATATTTGACATTATTTTTTTATATTTGCTCAACAAGTTGTGAAAACTGTAATTTCAACTAGCAGAAATGTTGTTAAACACTTTAATCATTCTGCTTTAGCAGTAAGTTGGTAAAATTACAGAAACAGTTGGGTTTAGCACAACACAAATTGATTCAAGATATTTCCACTCGCTGGGATTCAACATATTACATGCTGGAAAGAAATATCAAGAAGATAAAAACTCTTGTAACTTATGCTATTGATAACATCATCTCTGTACTGAGTTCTTTTCAGTGGTCTCTTACAAAAAAAAAAAAATTTTCAACTTTTAAAGTAATTGAAGAAATTAGCGTGGAAGCAAGTAAGGGCGAAGAAACTTGTTCACAAATTATTCCTACAATTCTGACTATGACATTATTCTTCACAAAAGTAAAGTACATCAGTTCTTTCTCTTGAATTCATACAACAATAGAACTCCAGGAGTCAGTGAAAGGCAGATTTTCAGCATATTTTACAAAGAAGTCATTGTGTTTGTCATCATTGTTAGATCAGAGATTTAAAATAAAATTTTAAAAAGAGGATATCGTTGAAAAGATAAAGGAATGAGCATTGGTTGAAATGCAAAAGAATGACAATGTGTCAAATGGTTTATGAAGAGTCTTCAACTTCTGGTGAGGATGTAAACTTAAGTACTAAGTTTCATTTGATTACAGATTACATTGTTAAAACACAAAAGGATTTTTTTTAAGTTTATGCATGTACCGGTATATTAATAAAAAGCATAATTTTTTAATGTTTAATGTTTTAAATAAACTCTTACAAGAACCTTATTTCTTAAATAAATAACATTGCAAAACAAGACATGTACAATATTTTTGGGAAAAAAATGGAGTTTAACCTTGTGAATCAAATTCATTAATGAATTAAAATTTGGAATTGTAACAGGATGGTTAATTTATACTTAATAATCGGCAGATTCCGATTAACTGATAAAATGGCCGATTACCGATTGCTTGCCGATTAATCCGTACAACTTCCATGCTTAAGCAAATGTAATTTTAATGTCCATTTGTAATTACATTCATAGTTACAGTTTGCGCATTTAAAAAGTTTTCGACTTGTATGCGTAAGCATGTGATCTTTTAAACTTCTTTTTGGAATCACCCTTAAGTACACTAAGAACACTTAAATAATTTTGTTCTGGATTGTTTGAACATATGCATAATTAAGTTATATCTTGTATTACATTCATAGCTACATTTAACATTTAAAAAAGTTTTATATTTGTATGCTTATTAAGCATTGTGTATTTTTTTAAGCTTGATTTTGTTACATTCATAGCCACAATCGGCACATTTAAAAGCTTTTGACCTTGCTGTATGAAGCATGTGGTTCCTTTAAACTTGTTTTAATATACATTCATAAGCTACACTCCCAAACACTTGAATAATTTTATATTTGCGTGCTTAAGCATAATATCCCATTTAGAGTTATGTGCTATCGCAATCAAACATGACTGCAGAGAGTTTATTTTATATTTGTATGGATTAGCTTGCCATGTGTGTTTTTATCCTTTATTTAGAATTTAATTTATACTTATTATTTGCAAGATATTAATGAGTAACATTAATATTTCTGATTAAGCATTGTTTTTACTTTTACACAATATTACATTCATAGCAGCACTCATAGCATTGTAAATAACTTATTTTTGCATGAAAACCATGTGTATTTTAGGTGTCCCTTTTGAAGAGATTCATAGTTTGCACTCATCGCATATGATACATTTGATCACTTTTCAATGCTTGAGCTGTGCATTTTAAGTTTCCTTTGTTATTTACTTTCATAGCTGCACTCAGAGCATTTAAAATAATTTGAAATTTGAATGATTATTAAGCATGTGACTTTTTAAGCCTCCTTTGCGATTGCTTTCATATTTGCATTCAGAACATTTAAATAATTTTTGTTTTTTCGGTATTTTGATGTGTAAGCATCATGTCTTTTTAGGCCTCTTTCGAATACATTCAAATTGCAATTCAGAACATTTAAAGTAATTTGTATTTTGATGGCCCCGTAAAGCATATGTGCTTTTAAGCCATCTTTACGATTACAATTCAAAGTGGCACTTAAAACATTTAAACAATTTTGTGTTTTGATGGGTCACAATACTTAACTGCCTTTGCATTTAGATTTGCCAAGAGATTACAACTGAATTTTTTCAACTTTTCATCCTCAATCTTATTCATTTTTGATCTTGACTTCTGAGATCCATTTTTAAAAGAACCTTTCTTGCCATGGTCCCCATCAACACTCCTTAAAATCTGTAAAAATAATTTCAACCACAGATTACATTTGGTAAAGAAACTACATTTAAAATACAAAGTTAATAACCTAAATAATTAACTGCTTGGTCTAAACTCAACACTCAAAATTTTCAACTTTATTCGTATATTAAATTTTGAGTCGTTTAGAATGTACTTCTGAAGGAAGCGCGAAAGTTAAGAATGAAGAATAAGGGAAATCTGCTTAAAATAATGATCAGGGATGGTGCTTTTTTAACGATGATGGATGTGAGGGGAGTGTGGGAAAAACACTTCGAAAATATCTACATAACAATGGCAGTTAATGAAGAGGTGATAGTGAATGTGGGTGGGTTTGATGGGGCCTGGGATGAGGTTATTGGGGATGAGGTTATTAGTAGGAGGAGGTAATGGTTAGAGTGAAAAAGTTTGAAGAATGGTAAATCTCCAGGTATAGATGAAATTACTGGTGAAATGAATCAAGAACGGAGGCGAGATGGTGATTGATTGGATTTGGGAAGTTGTGTAATAAAGCGTTTTATGGAGGGTATAAGTTCCAAGGGATTGGGAGGAGAGCAGTAATAGTACTTATATAAGGGTAAAGGGGAAAAGGGGAACTGTAGAAATTTAGGGGAATAAGTTTATGAGTGTTGTAGGGAAGATGGATATGCTGGTATTGTTGGTCGAAAGAGTGCGGTCGAGTGCTGAAGGACTGATCTGGTGAAGAACAAGGTGCGTTTTGAGTGGTAGAGGATGTGTGGATCAAATTTACATTGAAAACAATGATTGAGAAAATAGGGAGAAGAATAAATTGTATTTAATCTTTATGGATCTGCAACAGGGGTATGAATTGTCTTAATAATGAAGTTTTGGTGCAGGTGTTAGTGATATATGGTCGTTGGTGGGTAGGCTTCTGAAATGGAATCAAAAGTATGTATGACGATAGTGAAGCGGTGTGTAAGAATAAATGGTGTCAATGGTGATTGTTTAGGATTAATAGCGGAGTGAAGCATAGGGTTGTGTTATGTTCCTTGGTTATTCATTTGTATTGGATAGGGGTTATGAAGAATCGAGGGTGGGGATGACAAGAAATCGGTGTTAGAAAATGATGAGAAATCGGAGAATGGGTGGAGGGTGCCCTACCTATTATATGGGCATGATTTGGTTTTGTGTGGCGAATCTGGAGAAAGTTGAAAAGGATTGGTAGAGAGATTGTGGCAGGGTGTGTAAAAGGAGGGATTTGAAAAAGTAAACGTAGATAAGAGTAAGCGTTATGGTTGTGAGTGAGGACAGTCCCTCAGTGTGAGTTATGTTAGAATGGTGAGCAGCTGGAACAAAAAAGTGTCTGAGTTTAAAATATTTAGGGTATGTGTTGGATGAGAAAGGGAACGATGATGCAAGAGTGTAGTAGGAAAGTTGTGAATGGCAGGAAGTTGCTGGTGCAATTAAATCGCTGTTGAATGTAAGGGACTGATGTCTTGAGTGCGCTAGGGGTCTTACATGAGGGAAGTTGTTACCTGTGTTATTGTATAGTAGTGAGACTATGGGTCTGGAATAAGAAGTATAGATCTAAAGTTACAATGTGTTCAGATGGACAATCTTAGGGGCATGTAGGTGTGGAAGAATTGATAAATGAGGAATGAGGTATTAGGGACTTTGTGTGGTGTGAAGAAGGGTAAATGAGGAGAATAAATGAAAGTATGTTTGAGATGTTTGGTCAATGTGAAAGTATGAATGATAGTCGGTTGTTTAAGCCGGATGTATAGTGGGCGAGTGTGTTGGGAACGAACCGGCTGGGAGACAGAAGAGAAAGTGGATTGAGTCGGTGAACGAATGTCTGATGGAGAGAAATGTGAGTTTGGCAGAGGCGAGAATAAAGGTGCATAATAGGAGTGAATGGCGGGGTTTAGTATGGGGGCATGGTTGTGGCCCACCTGGGCCAAGGGAGGAACCCTTACATTGACGATTTACCATAGTGAGGGTCCGTCGCGGTCCCATGAAGCTCTAGGGTGGATTTTCTGTCTGTGACGAGTTCTCACTAATTAATGGTAATTCTCACTAATTACTGGTAAGGCTGGGCTTTCCTTTCGACTTTTGTCATATTCTTCTTACTGCTTTTCTTTTCCGATGCATGACACGCACCTTACCCCCAGTCTTGGGGCAAAGAGGAAGATAAAGAAAGAAAAAAGAAAGAATGTAAAAGTTTAATTATAAACATTAAAAATGAAAAAAAATGTATTTTAAAAAATCAATCATGAATGTATTCTTAATTAACTTTGTCAAAATCAAAATATTCAAATTTATGATTGAGATGGGTTACGAAAAGGTCACACTAACTTCAAATGACATCCTCATTAACCATTATTAGACAATTCAATGGCTAAGCGCATAATATTGGTAGATTCTTAATGCGATTTTGGGTGTAAATTTGAATGGAAAATGTCAGAAATTGTACTACAGTTTTCATTTTTTTAATTTAAAAAACTTAAACATTTTTGTCAACGTCTGTTGTGTAAATGTTTTAAAATGATTTTCTTTTATTTAAAGCCTTTTATAATGACAAAAAAATATATAATGTTAAATTCAGAAAATAAAACTGTGGCCATTACGAACCATCGTTATGAATAGTTTTACTTATGTCTAAGAGGAATAGAAGAAAGTAGAGAAATCTGTTGTACGTGATTCATTAAATTTTGTTTTAAAGAGCAGTGATGGACAGGGAATGTGGAAACCTAGTAAGTCACAACGAGTCAAACATTAGAAAATCTGCATAATGTAGCTTACTAGGAATAGAAATTTAATAGATTCTTCAGAATTTGAATCATCATTATTAGTTCACTGGTTGATAAAATTTATTATTTATATTGGAAAAACTTTTGTTGTATTATTAATTTCATAAAAATGTACTTAATTTTCAACAACAGCAAATCTAATTAAGTATCTAAACAGAAAGTTATGTTGTTTAATTTTCTCGATAGTAGAAATATATTATTTAAAGATTTGGCAAAAACTTCTAACAAAAAACTGAATTGGAAAATATAAGAAAATAATGTGATGGTCATTATGAGTTTAAAAATAACCCATTAAGATCCTGGAAATAAAAGTATACAGTTGTACATATGTATATCCACAGTTTAAATACTTTTGATTTTTTAAGTATTAAGGCTTGGCCTCAGAAGTTTCTTTCAAAAACTTGGGACCTAAGATTTTTTTTCATTTTGTTGAGGTTTAAAAGATCTTGGATATGTTCTTGGAAATTTTTCAAAATTTGGAGCCGATTGTTATTTTGGACCCGATTTCTGTTTCCTCCACTGTTTTTATATATATATATTATATTATATATATATATAGATATATATATGATATATATAATTATATATATATATAGTATATATATACTATAATATATATTATATATAATATATATATATATACATAATATATTATATTATATATATATATATATATATATATATATTTATAGATTAATTATATATATATATACTATATATATATATATATATATATATATATATATATATATATATATATATATATATATATAATATATATGATATATATATATATTATATTAATATATGATATATATATATTATATATATAGATTATATATATATTATATATATATATGATATATATAATATATATATATATAATATATATATTATATAGTATATATATATATATATATTATATATATATATATATAACTATATAATATATATATAAATAATAATATAATATAATATATATAAATATATATACTATATATATATATATAAGGATATATATATATTATATATATATATATATATTAATATAATATATTATAGTATTATATATAATATACTATACTATATATATATATATATTATATATATATATTTATATATATATAGTATAGATGGTGGATGATTTGGTTCTGTTGTGGCCGAATTCTGAAGAGTTTGAGAGGATTGGTAGAGAGATTTGCAGGGTGTGTTTAAAAGGAGGGGTTGAAAGTAAACGTAGATTAGATTAAGGAGTAAAGTTATGGTTGTGGATGAGGACAGTCCTCGATTGTGAAGTTATGTTAGATTGTGAGCAGTTGAGCAAGTGTTGAGTATTTAAATATTAGGTATGTGTTGATGAGGGAAGGGAAACGGATGATGCCAGAGTGTAGTAGGAAGTGTGATGGCGAGGAAGTTGCGTGCGAATTAAATCGTTGGTGAAGTAAAGGGACGTAAGTCTTGTGAGGGCGCAGCAGTCTTACATGAGGGTATGTTGTTTACCTGTGTTATTGCGTATGGTAGTGAGACTATGGCTGGGAATAAGAAAGTATAGATCTAAAGTTCAAATGTGTTCAGATGGACAATCTTAGGGGCGTGTTAGTGTGAGAAGAATTAATAACATGATGAGGAATGAACGGTATTAGAGAGTTGATGTGGTGTGTGAAAATTGGGGTAAATGAGAGAATTAAATGAAAGTATGTTGAGATGGTTTGGTCATGTTGAGAAAGGATGAATGATATCGGTTGGTTAAGCGGAAGTATAGTGGAGAGTGTGTTGGGGAACCGACCGGCTGGGCAGACCGAAGAGAAAAAGTGGATTGAGTGAGTGAACGAATGTCTGAAGGAGAGAGAAATTCTGAGTTTTGCAGAGGCGAGAATAAAGGTGGCCATGATAGGAGACAATGGCGGGGTTTTGTATGGGGGCATGTTGTGCCCACCTGGGCCAAGGGATGAACCCTTAACATTGTGACGATTTACCCATAGTGAGGGTCCGTCGCGAGGTCCATTGAGCTCTAGGGTGGATTTCTGTCTGTGACGAGTTTTCACTAATTAATGGTACAGGAGGGCGGTAAGGCTGCGGCTTTTGCATCTCTCCTACTGCCTTTTCATTTTGAGATGCTTGTAGCGCTCCTTACTCCCAATCTTGGGAGAAAATAGGCAGATAAAGAAAGAAAGAAGAAATATATTATATATATAAATCTTATCTTGTAATATATTATATAATATTATATATATATATATAATATATATATTTATAATATATAATATATATATATATATAATATATATATATAATATATATATATATATATAATATTAATATAAATATATATACTATATATATATATATATATAATATATATATATATAGTATATATATAATATTAAAGGAGACAGTAAGAAGACTCAGAATCCAATCTAGAGTGTTCCATTCAACCCATAAAAATAAGAATTAAGAAATAATTTTTAATACTAATTATGTAATGTAATGAATAGGTAATTATAATTAAAGCAGCAGCAAGGCCTACCTAAACTGTCAAGTAGTCAACCAACAATAAATTAAAATTTAAGAATAATAATTAAAGAGCCGCATTGGGCCCCTCTAGAATGTCCCAGGTAATCACGATATAATAATAAATAAGAATAATAATTCAGAAGCCGCATAGGCCTATCTAGACTGTCCCAGTCAACCATAATAATTAATAATTAAGAAAATAATAATAATTAAGAAGCTGCATAAACCCCTCTAGAATGTCCCAGTTAACCCATAATATATAAGAACAATACTTAGAAGCCGCATGGTCCTATTAAGACTGTCCCCAGTCAACCCAAAAAAAATTAATAATTAAGAAGTCGCATTGGCCACTCTAGAATGTGTCCCAGTCAACCCATAAATAAAAATAAATAAGAATAATACGTAAGAAAAACGTATGGGCCTATCTAGACTGTCCCAGTCACACCAATAATAATTAATAATTGAAAAAAATAATAATTAAGAAGCCGCATGCCCTCTAGAACTGTCCCAGTCAACCCATAATTAAAAAGAATAATACTTAAGAATCAGCATGGTCCTTTTTAGACTGTTCCAGTCAACCAATAAAAATTAATAATTAAGAAGCGGCATTGGCCCCTCTAGACGGTCCCAGCCAACCCATAATAAATAAGAATAAACTTAAGAAGCCAGCATGGGGCCTATCTAGGAACTGTGTGCCCCCAATACAACAATAATAAATTAAGAATTAAAAATAATAATTAATGAAAGCACATTGATCCCTCTAGAATATCCCAGTCAACTCATAATAGATAAATAAGAATAATACTTAGAAGCCGCATGTCCTTTTTAGGACATGCTCCCAGTCAAACCAAATAAAAAATTAATATGAGAAGCTGGCATTGCCCCTCTAGAATGTCCCCAGTCAACCATAAAAATTAGGAATTAAGAATAATTTTTAAAAAAAAATAATTATGTAATTAATGAAAAGTATTTATAATTAAGAAACCACATGGTCCTACCTAGACTGTGTTCCAGTCAACAACAAAAATAATAAATAAGAATAATAATTCAGAAGCCGCATGGGCCTACCTAGACTGTCCAGTCAACCCATAATTAATAATTAAGAAAACTATTTAGATTATTAATATTATGGGTTGACTGGGACAGTTCTAATAGGCCCATGCGGATTCTGAATTTATTATTCTTATCTCTTTAGGGTATAATGATTGGACTCTCTAAATTCTTTTGATCAAACGACTTTTAATTATTTATTCTTAATTATAATTATTGTTGGTTGACTGGGGCAGTGTAGGTAGGCCCATGTGGCTTCTTAATTAAAATACTATTCATTAATTACCTTAATTATCTAAAAAATTTTCTTCATTCTTAATTTTTATGGGTTGACCCGGGACATTCTAGAGGCGGGCCAATTGTGGCTTCTCAAATTATCAATTTTGAATAGCTTCGACTGGGACAGTTCTAAAAGGACATGGCGGCTTTTTAAGTATGATATCTTATGAAATGGAGTTGACTGCGGACATTCTTAGAAGGATCCATGTGCCTAATTATTATTTCTTAAATTATAAGTTAAATATTGATTGACTGCGACAGTCTAATAGGCCCATACGGCACTTCTTAAGTAGTATTCTTATTTATTATTTGATTATGATTGACGGACATTCTATATGAGCAATGCTGCTTCTTAATATTAATTTTATTGGTTGACTGGACAGTCAAAAGGGACCATGCGGCTTCTTGTATATTCTTATTTATTATGGTGACTGGAAATTTTCTAGGGAGTGGTCATTGCACTTCCTAATTATTTTTTCTGAATAATAACTAAGAAGCTGCATTAACCCCCTCTAGAAATGTCCCAGTCAACCCATATAAATTAAGAATAATACAAGAAGCCCATATGGTCCTTTTTAGACTGTCCCAGTCAACATCAAAAAATTAATAATTAAAGAACCACAGGCCCCCTCTGAATGTCCAGTCAACCATAATAATAATAACATAAGAAATAATACTAAAAGCAGCATAAACCTATCTAGACTGTCCCAGTCAACCAATAATATATATATATAATATATATATATAGATATATATTAGATATATAATATATATAGGTATATATATATATATATATATATATATATATATTTATATTATATATATATATATACTTATATATATATAAATATATATTTATTAATTAATAATAAAAAATAATAATTAAGAAAACGCATTGACGCCTCTCAATAGTGGGGAAACGAATAATAATAAATAAGAATAAATACTTAAGAAGACCGCATTGGTCAAACACCCCAACAACCCACACCCTTCACCATTATTTTAGACTGTTCCCAAGTAAACCAAAAAAATTAATAATTAAGACAGCCCGCCTTGGCCCCTCCTAGAATCTCTATATTGGTGATCTCAACCCACAGTTTTTTCATTTAGTTATTGGACATGTGAAACATCTATCTGGAACTACAGTCTTATTAAATACATCATCTCACATCTTATCTCTGAACTCCAAAGCTTGTCCTGACATGTCTATTTTCTTTAACTTCTACACTTCCGCACTGTATTGTTGAAATTGTATTGGCGTGGGGAAATTAGAAACAGCTAAAAAAACAAATATTGTGATTACGATTAAATACACAAGAGGAAGTTTAAATTTAGTAATAAGTATAATTATAAAATCGCAGCTACAGGAGGGTTAAATACATTTTTAAATTACCAATTTCCTGCTTTTCATTTTAAAAAAATAGTAACATTGTTAGGCCTATTAATTTATATCTATAAATATATGTTTTTTACTAATGCAGAGATTCTTTTTAAATTAATTAGGTATGTCATTGTCTCTCCATGATATATGAGAAATCAGGTAAGAATTCTTAATATTAAGAAACTGTTATTGAATAAACAATTGAATAAATGTTCCTTGGGAATCAACTAAACATATTTGTACCGTGGCAAAATTAAAACACTAGATTGAATAAACAAAGCATTACCATCTTTCTCTCGCCCCATTAAAACTATTGTTTTTCTTTTATTTGAATATAGTTTTTTTCTTTTTTTAACCTTACGCTGCTGAAGAAGAACGTATAGGTTTATTCAGAGTATCAACTTAGCAGCTAAATTACTCTGTTGGGTCCTTCTCTCTTGGACCCGTAAATAATGTTTATGCTTAATCTAATGTTCGAGAGCTTATCCACTTTGTAACTATAGGCAAGTGGTGAACCATATAAATATTTCAATAATTTTCTTAAATTGCAACCTTAGTGGTAAAGTAAGGGGGTATATTAATGTAGAGTTTAGGCGCCTTACTAACATGGTCAAACATTTAGAACACTCACTTCCCGCTACAACGAAAAAAAAAAATCAAACTCATGCTGGCTTCAGTAGCCATGGCAGTATAAGCTACAAATCTAGAGCTTTTGGCCATTATCACTTAAGTTTATTTATTTAAAGAGAGCAAATTTCTACTTTGTTTTAAACTATTATGAAAAAAATGGATAAAACCAACATTGAGATAGGACAAAATTTACCTCTATTTCCTCATCACTTAATTTGTTGAGAAGCACCAAAGGGAATTTCGACATGACAAGTTCGGAGAAGAATTTCTCTTCATCCGATCCGAAATTGACCTCTGAAACCTTTTCCTTTATGTTCTCTAAACAATGAGAAACGTTCCTTGAGTCAAAAATTTCTGTATAAAAAATTCTTAATAATAATAATAATAATAATAATAATAATAATAATAATAATAAAAATAATAATAATAATAATTTTTTTTTTTTTTGAGTGGATGTACAGGGATCACCACAGCACACAAGAATGCGGCTAGACCGTGTTAGCTAACTAACGACAGGGGAAATCCCTAACGAAACGAAAGAGGAACAAGGCTGAGATGGTTAGATCTTATACAAGATGTTCAGTTCCAAAAGGAAGGCAAAAACGATCACTACGAAAATGAGATGATTCGGATAAGATGTGCTGAAGGGGATGCTGAAGAGGTATAGTTGCACGTGAGGAAAGAACTTGCTTCGAAAGGTCGAGATGGCAACGCAAATCCACAAGAGAGGAGCGACAGTGAGAGGACAAACTGGAGGAGCAAAAATGGCGGTCGAGGGAACCCCCCGCTACATAAGAAATCCATGGGTGAGATTTTGTATGACCAAGACGAAATCGAGCCAGGACCACCTCCAGGGAGGCGACTCTTCTAATAAGAATGAAGACCACCGGGCCAAGGACGGGTTTGATCATTCCGAAGTTTGGCGTCCACGGAGCATCCTCCGCCCAAACATGAACTGCCAGCCAGAGAGGAAAGCCCCGACGCAAAGAGATGGAGAAATCCGTAGCAGGGGAATTGGCCCAGACGCACAGCAGGAGGAAGGTAACGGGGGGCACTCGACACCCTGTGTTGCAGCCGCCCGTTTGGCCCCTCCCCATCGGGCCCGTTCGGTGCCAGGAACACCACATGGGAGGGGAACCAACAGAAACCAATGTTGTGGTTCTGCGCAGGTAAAAAGCAGAGGGACTGTTGAATGGCACAGACCAACGGGTACGGCGCAGGTTGACTCGGTCAAGCAACGACTGGAGAGCGCTCCGAGAATCGAAAAAGAAGTTATAATTACCCCCACGGGCGAAGGTTACTGAATCCGTTTCACCGCCCATGGACATTGCTATCAGTTCAGCCGAAAAAAAACAGACAAATAGGGTGGGAGACAGTGATGGGATACAGTGATGTCCGGAACCACAGCTGAAGCTCCCACCCTTCCTCCGTCTTGGAACCACGTGTAAACCGCTATAGAGTGCTATGGACCCCCCGCCGTGAGATACAAGGAACCCTCAACAGCACGGCGTTTGCCTCCGACTTATGCAAAGACTGGGATCCCACTGCAGAGAGCAGAAGGCGGATAAACACTGTGAACGGGTAGAGGTAAAATCAAAGTGCATGACCGCCGCTGAGGAACGCGTTCGAGGGAAAGCGGAAGATGGAGAGTAACCAACCCCAGCAAAATGGCCATATAGAATGGTTGTGACGGACCACGCTCTAGTTATATGCTTCAAGCGCGACGAGGTAGAAACGCTGAAGACGGATGAACAGCGAGCACATGAGCTGCTCCGCAGTACAAGGGGCATCACGCCCGGCCTCCACTCAGCTCTCCCTCGGAGAGGTACGGAATGCACCCGTGGCAATTCGCAGACCTTCCAGTCTAATGGGGCAAGAAGGCGGAGGCTAGGACTGGAAGGTCTGCCCATAAATGGCACAACCATGGTCCAGTTTAGCCCGCACCAGCATTGATGTAAAGATGGAGCATGGTTTTTCTGTCCGCACCCCAAGGTCTTGAGGTGAGGTGCGTGAAGAGATCAAGGAAACGGCGGCAATAGCTTTGGAGTGAGAGTAATATGAGGAAGCGTACGTGAGGCGCTTCATCGAGCAACAGACCCAGGAAACGCGCACCCTCGGCTCCACATGGATAGGGGAGCCATAGAGACGTAACACATTGGAGGCAATTGTGGGCGACCCCTACGACGAGGATTTTTCGGGAAAAGCACGGCTGTAGTTTTCGACGTGGGAGAATGTAAAGCCACGCGCAGAGCACCAGGAGAAAACCCTATCGATGGCAACCTGAAGTTGACGTTCCATACAAGGAAGTTTAGCTCCAGAGATGTACAGGGCAAGATCGTCAACATAGATGGAGCAGCGCGCCACTGACGTCGGGATGGAATCGATAACACCATTGAAACCAATAGCGAAAAGCAACACGCTCAGTACTCTGCCCTGCGACACCCCTTCGTCCAGGACAAAACGCCTCGACAGCGTGGCACCACACACCGGACCTGAAACGAACGATTCGACATCAAACAACTGAAGGAAAAGGGGAAGTTGCCCCCTAAGTCAAGGAGTGGAGTCTCCGCAAAACCCCCAACCTCCACGGCTATATCATACGCCTTTCGAGGTCAAAGAAGGCGACGGCCCAGGGTCATTGTGGAAGCCAAAGACTCACGAATGTTCGTGATCCAACCGAAGGAGAGGATCCTGGGGTCGAGTGATGGCGACGAAAACCAAATTGGTAGTACGGAAAATGCATTGAGTTGCCTCCAACGTGGGAACAAACGGGGAAAGCCACCAGATCTCTCCATTGAGCCTTACATGTAATTGCAGGATCATTGAAATTAGGCCGATGGTTATTGGACAAAGTTGGATTCTTCGCAGGTTTTGATGAGCAGAATAAATGCAGTTAGACCAGACAGGAAGGAAGACCCCCTCCGCCCATATTTTATTTGTATAAGCCGAGAAGGAAGGCAGTGGCAGATGGATGAGCATGCCGAAGCATCTGGAAAGAGATGCCGTCAGGGCCAGGCGCACCATCTCCGGAAAGCCTGAGGGAGTCTTGGAACTCTGCCCTGGTGAATAGCCTGTTGTATGGAAGGTCTGTTCCAAGTGGAACAGAAAAATCCAGAAACTCCACCCGCAAGCAGCCAGAACGAAAAGGTTCAGGATACCGGGAGCCGCTGGAGCAGGACGCGAAGTAATAACTCAACTCGTCCGCCACGACCCCGGGAGCAGAGATGACATAAGAGGGTTGCGGGCCGTAAACGAAGTTAATAGGAGGATCTGGATGGTGCTTTCGTGAAAATTTTCTCACCTTTTTATGGACCGATGATACAGGTGTAGAAGAATTAACGGTGGAAGCGTATGTACGAAAAAACTGTTTCCGCGTACGGCGATTAATACGCCGGGAGCGGGCCGCCGAAGCCTTAAACCAGGGTTCACACTAAAATTTTGAGGTCTGTTTAATACAGCTTATACAACTTACGCTTTCACGATTAGCCCCGAGCACACTCCTGGTCCCACCAGGGGGGTTTTGATTTCCGAGGTCCAGAAGAACGGGATATAATGCCCTCCGTGTGCCGCCGAAGGATAACTTCTGAAAAGTAAGTGAAGCATCCGCCGGCGACGGAAACACGTTAGTTGCAAAGATGGAAAAGTATGTGGCCTGGGAAAGAGGAGGACCAGTCTGGCCCTGTCATAGCCGCCAGCCAGAATAAGGGAGGGAGCTGCGGCTGGCGAAGGGATGGTATCACGATAGGGGTAGTGCGGCACTACCACAGGAAAGACGACCTTTCCCACCAAAACGATCTAAAGACGAGATGGGACACAAACGAGACGTCAACACAGGAAGAAGTGCCTGTATCAAAACGTTCAAAGGTGGGAAGGCCCATGTTGAGACATCCCAATGAAAAATCCTGCAAAATACTCAACAACCAATCGGCATTGGGGGAAGTAACAGAGTCACCCCACAAAAGATGGCGGAGGTTAAAGTCACCTGAGACCAACATGGGCGGTGGAGACACGTGAAAATAAATCGAACAGAGGTCCTTCTCGGTATAGTACAGCTTCGCGGCGCCAGGTGTACACGAGCACAGCGTAAGCGCGCGCGTCAAGATGATACGAGCCGCCCCACGCATTTTGCAGCGGCAGGTAGAGAGTGGAATGGGAGAAATGGGACAGACTCGTGGAAGCAGGATCGCTGCCCACCTCTGTCGCTGGCTCCACGATTCAGGGAAATAAGGGGCTCCCTATACCTTGAAGGTTGCAAAAGGGTACGGTCACGAAGTTGCAACTCTGTAAACAAAAGCCAAGGGGTGATGATCGACAAGTAATCTCTTTCAGCTCTCGCTAATTAGCCAAAGTTCGCGCAGTTCCATTGCGATGAAAGTGCCATAAACAGAAATAATCAAATGGTCAGGACGATCCGTGACCTAGTCAGATGTTTGGGATGTGGCAGTCTTCAAGATTAAGGCGGAAGTCCGTGAGCCGCTCGACGACCCACCCAACAGGAACTCAAACCCCGGAGGGAGAGGGAAGATCACGCAGCAAGGATATGTGTGGACCCCCTGTTTACGAGAGGGGTTCCTGGGCACATTCAGGGAGGGGCTCGCCAAAAGAGGCCGCAAAGTCACACTCCACATTTCGAACATCCCTCCCCTCAGACCACCCCTGCCAGACTCTAGCAGCCGGGAAGGGGGGACGCGTCTTGCCCGGAGGCGCCCTAACAAAGCTGGCGGGAAGATGGAAGAGGATGACAAGTAGGAATGGTGTCGGCGGGAGTGAGATGGAGACACATCGGATGACAAGGGTATGGCGTCAGCAGTTAAATCTCGGAGCGGTCCGCGTCGAGGAGCCAGAAGGCTCAGTCGACGGGTCCGAAGTCAAAGGGGTGGAGGGGAAGAGGCAGGAAGGGAAGACTCCTCCATCCTCCTGCATCCACCAGCAGCCAACCCAACCTCAACACACATCGAAGCGGCGCCACGGCTACCCGAAGGAAGACTGCGAGCGGGCGAGGTGTCAATCCGATACCTCCTCGGACCTCCCACTCCAGGTGGGATGAACCAGTGGTCAGCAGTGACACCCCCACGAAGAAGAGAATTAAGTCCGAAGAGTTCCATCGTGGCATCGAAAAAAGCGTTCAGAATCGCTTGAATAGAGCAGAAGCGAAGGGGGCTTAGGCGGAGTAAGTAGTAATATATCAGACGCCGCAGAGGTAGGACCACTGCGTCGAGATCCCGGCCACGGCGGGTTGTCAGCGCGCGAGCCCGTGTAAGGCAGACAGAGACAGCGTCCCCCCAGTCAGACGGATCCTTCTGGCTTCAGAAGTCCCGCGGCCCGATAAGGCAGCAGTAAGGATGTCTGTCCCGAGAAGATCCGCCCTTGGACGGACTCTCGCAAACCGTTTAAGTGGGACTTGGTTTCCCCGGCCGAAACAGAAGCAGGGCGTTTTGCGGAACCGACAGGTAGCTTCCGACGAGGCACATGACGAAATGCCACGCCTCAGAAGCGAACTTACGCCAAAATCAGATATTCCCCTTGGGAGCTTGCATGAAACCTCTACAAGGAGAGGGACATGCCAGAGAGGGTCGGTGTGTCGGCAAGAAACGACGAGTGGCGGCGGACCATTTCGGGAGAGTTGGGAAGGACAATTGTCCAGAGCCACCAGAATAAACACCGAAACAGTGACCGGTAACCGGCACGAAGCGAACCGCGTCGAAAGTGAAGCGGAAACAAAGCCTCCGGACACAACGCACGGGCGATGGACAAAAACGGAAGAAGGCAAACTCGCAGATGGATGGACGCTGCCCGAGATAAGATAGAGGAAGATGAGCCAGCTTCTCCCTCGCCCGGCGGGTAGCCTCACGACGGTTTCATATTTATGAAGGCGGCCACGCTCCGGATTGCCTTCCTCCAAGCGAAAAAAGGGGCCAGTGTGACAGAGGAGGGCCGGGTGTGGCCCTTGCAGTTAGGACAACTGGAGGATCTCATTCACAGTTCGGTGGAGAGAAACGTGCACCATGTCGGAACAGATGGTCTGGGGAGGACCGACAATATTTCTGAGGATGACCAAATTTATGGCACCTGAAACATCTTCTCGGGGAAGGGCACATAATCCGAACCCGTGTGCATGGTAAAACCAAGTTTTACCCTTAGATGGAGGGAAAGCACAGAAAAGAAGGTATAGAAAAAAGCGAGAGCGTTCGTCTTTCGGAGGGTCATCCTACGTGGAGGAACGACTTAAACGTCTGCGATAGCACGTGGTTGAGCCTGTAAGATGAGTTAGGATGTCAAATGAAGCATTCGGAAACAGAACTCCGGCGCAAATAATGGACCCTTCGACGTGTACGGACATCATCAGGTTAGAAATGACGGGGAATCTTCCCCAGATG
>JABUQX010115528.1:57500-58889 GCA_015478945.1 Trachelipus rathkii | reverse complement strand
ATATATATATATATATATATATAGATATAGGTAAATATATATATATATATATATATATATATATATATATATATATATATATATAGGTAGAGGCATATATATATATATATATATATATATATATATATATATATATATATATATATATATATAATAGTGATGCAGGTAACATCCGCATCCGCATCCGCATCCGCATCTGCGGAGCATCCGCACATTATTAAAGTTATCCATCTCATCCGCATCCGCGCTTCTCGCTCGCGGATGTTGCGGATGCTTACCGGTCGAGATTTGACACAAAGAATTTTGCAATAAAAATACTTAAGATGAATCTGAAAAAGAAAAATGAAATGAAATTGAGTTGAAGGCAACTCAAAAACGGCTTGATATTCCGTATATCTTAATGTTATCAAAGAAATTCCAACTCGCTCAATAGTACACTTCATATGATAGAAAGAAGTATTGCTCAAAGAAACTCTTTGTCGTAATGCTAGTTTGTATTCCAAAGTTAACAATCATATTAATTTTGAAAATGACATCATATCACACCGCATTAAGCTATTAACTAAACAAAAATTAATTAAAAAATCAACGCAAGTACAGCTTCTGTCTCCGACGTAATACCATTAATCTCAACGAAGCATTTTGAACCATTTTCAAATGAAATGATGACGGTTTAAAAAGAATGAAAGATGTAATTAAACTAGAGCTAGGAAAACGCTTTGGTCTGGAAATTAATGACCTTCATAAGTTCATACTACTCAGTAAAGCATTGATCCTCGTTATAAAGGTAAAAGTTTTTTTTTGAAAATAATATTAGAACAAGTTAAGTGGTTACTTGAAGCAAAGAAAACTTCTATCCGAACACTATTAACTCGCCACCCATTAAAAGTGAAAATGAAATCTACAGAAATCCAACACTTCTACAAGTAATCAATAATAGATTCACTGAAGAATTCTTAGTCCATAGTGATGAAGAAATACACGTATTACCAAAAGATGTAGGGCAAATGATTGAAAAACTATCACCAAGAAAAACGATTAGATTCAAAAGAAGATCTAATGTGTTGGTGGAAAGTTAAAAATTATGAGCAGTCGATTGAGTAAACTTGGTATAAAATACTTGGCCTGTCCTAAAACTGTTCCAAGTGAGAGAATATTTAGCAATGCTGTGTGGGCAAATATATGATGAAAAGAGAAATAGACTCTCGGCAGAAAAGGCAGAAAAATTGATGTTTCTCAAGCACAGCCTTCCTATATTTGAATTTCAATACTAGTGCAAAGAGTATATAATCCAAGGTAAGATATTCTTCATTAAAGTCTGAGGTTGGGGAAAGAGGTTGGTGGGATTTGAGCTGGGTCCCCGTCCCGCACCCTGGTAACAGTTATATT
>JABUQX010115528.1:37500-40000 GCA_015478945.1 Trachelipus rathkii | reverse complement strand
AGGAATTCCAAAACGTAAAGCATTTCTTTTACCTTTGAGCCAATTTCGGAGATCCTCAACGCACCGTTTGCACACTTTATGAGGCACCCAAACTTTATCTTATCTTTAGTTTTAGTCCGAAGCATGCCGAGTATTCTTTTTTCACAAAATCTGTGATACTCCTCTGTAGCATTAACACTGTATAATCAACACAAATATAACAAAAACTGTCTGGCGAATTAATACACTTCAATGAAGCCAAATCAATAACTTGGGAGAAACAAGGTTGGTGAATAACGATGTCTAGCACAGACTGAGATGAAATGTGAACACGCGAAAAAACAAACATCAAATTCAGATCACTTATGCACATGTCAGAGCTTATATATATATATATATATATATATATATATATATATATATATATATATATATATATATATATATATATATATATATATATATATATATATAACATAATAATATTTATATTAAATACAATGTAAATAAAAATTAATAGTAAGTTTGCGTTTGAATGAAGTTGAAATTTCAAAAATCAGAAAACTAACGAATTTTTTTAAAAAATCTTAAAAAATCTACTAAATTAAAAAAGAATTTTACGATTTGAGGTAAATCCTGACGTCTACGATTTTTTTCAATAGATTTTTCGATTTCAGCACACCAAAATACATAAAAATCAGTTGGAAATAATCAAACAATTTTTTGGCCGCAGATTAGTGTTATTATTATCACTAATTTATATATATATATATATATATATATATATATATATATATATATATATATATATATATATATATATATATATATATATATATATATATATATATATATATATATATATATATATATATATATATATATATAAATATTTTTTTTTATTTTATATATATATATATATATATATATATTTATAGAGCAGCAGCATATATATATATATATATATATATATATATATATATATATATATATATATATATATATATATATATATATATATATAATATTATAACACACTAAACGTGTCAGAAGTAACAGTTCCAAAAGAAAAATCGAAAGAAAAAAGAAATTGAAGAAAAGAAAAGAAAAGAAAAAGAATTGAAGAAAAGAAAAAATATGAAGAAAAAGAAAAAACCAAAGATTTTTAAATGAAGTCTCGCCTCCAGATATCTTCCATGAGACGAGAACGAGATTAGAAACATAATCCAAAGAAGAGGAAACGGACTTCCTTGGGGAAAAAGGACAAACAAATGGAAATCACGTCCTACTTTCCTTACCTATATATATATATATATATATATATATATATATATATATATATATATATATATATATATATATATATATATATATATATATATATATATATATATATATATATATATATATATATATATATATATATATATATATATATATATATATATATATATATAAAAAATGTTATTTTGTATCACCAATAAAGCTATCGTAATACAGCTTACACATATAATAATCCATAATACTTTTAATATTCTTTGTCATATCGTTGAAAAGTTATATTTGGCCATTGAAAAATATTTAGTAGTAATAGCTTGGTATATATATTCTTCCAGGTTAAGGTTCAAGGCTTTTAGAACCTTAAATATTCTTCCAGGTTAAGGTTCAAGGCTTTTATAACCTTAAATATTCTTAAAGGTTAAGGTTCAAGGCTCTTATAACCTTAACTATTCTTCCAGGGTAAGGTTCAAGGATCTTATAACCTTAAATATTGCTCCAGGTTAAGGTTCAAGGCACTTATAATCCTAAATATTCTTCCAGGTTAAGGTTCAAGGGTCTTATAATCTTAAATATTCTTTCAAGTTATGGTTTAAGGATCTTATTTAAATATTCTTCCAGGTTTAGGTTCAAGGCTCTTATAACCTTAAATGTTTTTCCAGGTTAAGGTTCAAGGCTCTTATAAAAAATTATAGGTAAATACAAAATATTCATGAAGTATTCAGTCCTCATGCGTAGTGTATAACGTGACGATATATTTAAAGTTATAAAGTCAGAGTCCCAATCTAATTAATTTATGTATAATTGTTTATTATTATTATTCTCTCTCTCTCTCTCTCTCTCTCTCTCTCTCTCTTCTTTTAGTTATAAAATATGAAATGGATTCTAATCCTTGAAGTTTTTATTTGTTTATTTTCTATCTCTACATCTTTTTGTATTTCTGATTTGTCCTTATGTCTATCTGTTCATCTTTCTGTATTGCTGATTTGTCCATTTGTCCATCTGTCTGTATTGCTGATTTATTTTTTATTGCTGATTTATTATACGTTTGTTCATTTATCCATTTATCTATTTTTTCATTAATTTGTCCATCTGTCTGTATTCGTCCATTTGTCCATCTGTGTGTATTGCTGATTTGTCCATTTGTTCATTTATCAATTTATCTATTTTTTTCATTTGTCAATCTGTCTGTATTCGTTGATTTGTTCATCTGTCTGCATTGCTGATTTGTTCATTCATGCAT
>JABUQX010115528.1:22500-32500 GCA_015478945.1 Trachelipus rathkii | reverse complement strand
TCTTATCCTGCCACATTTAGGTAAAAATTATATAATGGCAGACCGACTCACCGGAACCGTGGTGTGTGGTGAAGTGCGGACAAATTCATCATGCCGGCGATGTTCAATGAGAAAAAAATGACTAATAGTGCTGTTCGAGTGCGGTGCGGTGCGGTGCGGTGCGGTGCGGATCGATTAGGAAAATTACTGCGATTGGAAACCTTTGTCTAGATTCTAGAACAGAATATTTTTTAAATGTATTTTTAAATATTTTATTTTAAACGTCTTTTTTTATTTTTTGGTTAATAAAAACGCCTCCCCCCCAAAAAAAAAACAAACAAACTCATTTTTCCCTTTTTATTTGAAAAGTTCATTCCTTGTCTGATTTTAATGGAACAGATACCAAAGAAAAGAACTCTTCCAACCATTTCCGAAATCTTAAGAAATAATCATTTAGGAATAAAAAGATATTCATCGGAATTATATGATTAATCATTAATCAAATAATGATCTTGCCTAATCATTTCGAATCTGATAAATAAAAAAAATAATAATAACAAAATAATAAATAATAAAATAATAATAAAAAAATGTAAAACAAAACCTATATAAAAAAACGAAAAATAAATAATTAAACAAAAAAATATTTTGTTTTACCAAAAAAATAAATAAATAAATAATCACGATAAAAATAACATGTTTTGCAACACTACCCTTGACTATTATACCCAAGGATATAATACAGAAGGAAGAGGAAAATAAAATTTATTTTTATTTTATGATAAGGTAGAGTTCCATATATATATATATATATATATATATATAGTATATATATATATAAGAGTATGTAGGTATATATATATATATATATATGGTATAGTATATATATATATATATATATATTTATATATAGAAAGAGTAAATAAGATATATATATATATATATATATATATATATATATATATATATATATATATATATATATATATATATATATATATATATATATATATATATATATATATATATATATATATATATATTCTTTAGGAAGTAAGTATCCTTCAGAGTTAAATGATGGATTTCCTCGTAGCTCATCGAGGTCAAGTGGCCATACCAACAGCGAGGACGCGGGTTCAAAAACCCAGCAGGAGAGAGTAAAAGGTTTCTTTATATATTTGAACTGTAAGTGTGTTAGCATATAAAATTTATATAATATATATATATATATATATATATATATATATATATATATATATATATATATATATATATATATATATAGAGAGTGAGTAGAGTATGATATATATATATATATATATATATAAGTGTTATATATCATCACCCCTTCTTTCTCCATGACTTGGGGAAAGGTGCGTCACATGCACCGGAAACAGAAAGTAGAAGAAAAATATGGCACAAGTCTTCCTTTCTCCTGATTGGGCACGTTCTGATCCTTCAGCAAAAGATTGAAAACGTTCGCGCTTCTTACGTATTTTCCCATTATTTCGGCGATATCTTCTCTTACTCCTCCCTATTTCTGAACACACTTCCTAAATACTTAAAAATTTCTACCTCTTTTAGGTTTTCCATCTACCTGGATATTTAAACCCTCTCTCTCTCTCTCTCTCTCTCTCTCTCTCTCTCTCTCTCTCTCTCTCTCTCTCTCTCTCTCTCTCTCTCTCTTTTCTCCTTATTCATTTCAGAACATCTAAATCGCCAATAACTTCTACCACTCTCTCTATTCAAAAACGCTTCACACTCTTTCCATTTGAAATCTCACTTGCTTCACCTGGACGCTTTCACTCTCTTCATTCGAAAGCGCTTTACCCTCTCTCAAGACCCCACCATCATTGTTTTGTAGCGTCATCTTAATATCAGCTTTATCACATCGCGACATTAGTTTTAAGGTGCTCCATGAAAAAAAGTTTTTAAAATTTCCTCTCCCTTTTCTGACTAATTTCTTTTCTTATAACATACTATAATGTAATCAATTTTCATGTAGAATACTATAATGTAATCAATTTTCATGTGATATACTATAATGTAATCAATTTTATTGTAATATACTATAATGTAATCAACTTTCTTGTAATTGGTGCTATTAGTAAATAAGCTGTTTAAGGTATTCTATATCGTCATTTAATTAAATATATATTAAGAGAAGTTACTGTTTATTAAATTTTTACTTAATACGTAATTGACAAAAACAATAAATTAAATCTTAAATAATTTAATTGCTATAATAGTTCTAATTAAAAAAGGACAGATTTGAATGTACTGCGAGTGGATTTACCTATCTATCCATCTATCTATCTATCTATCTATCTATCTATCTTCTATCTATCTATCTATCTATCTATCTATCTATCTATCTATCTATCTATATAAAATATATACTATATATATATATATATATATATATATATATATATATATATATATATATATATATATATATATATATATATATATGTTTCTATAGTGTCTCATTCGTGTGAGGCAAAGACTGCTTCCCTCACCCTGGGGGGGGAGCCCTTCAAAAAGAAGAAAGCCTTTAGACCCCGGGGGAAGGACAAGAACACTCAACATCCCCCTCCACCCGGAGGGACATTGACGACAGGAGCCGGACGGACGCCGGGCCCACAGGTCGTATATAACTTTGTTTTTCTAATACCTTTATCTCACTCCTTTAACAACATCTCCTATCTGTCTTTTCTGGCTGTTTCTTCTTTCTTGGTGATGGGACTGCTTCTCCTTCGGTCGGGTGACGTCGAGAAAAACCCAGGTCCCCTTAGATATTATTGCCCCATATGCCAACTACCAGTCGGACTAAACAGCATTCAATGTAAAAGTTGTCTCAAATGGGTTCACCTGACCTGCTCCCCATTCCAAAATCTCCCCAGAAATAACTCAGGCTTCTCCTGTGCAATATGCAAACCTCCCACTATTATTCAAAATCCCCCCTTCCCAAAACTAACCCCCTAACTCTCAATATATTACAATTAAATATTAATGGCCTAACCAATAAAGCAATAGAACTCAACCATTTCCTCAAAAAATATAATATCCATATAGCCATCATACAAGAAGCCTCCCTCCCCCAAAACACCCCACTCCCCACGTTTTATGGTTATGACACCATCTACTCCCCCTCCCCCGCAACACTCCCTCCTAACACTGATCCATAACAGCATTACTTACCACAACACAACTTCCGACACCTCCACTTTATTACCAAACGCACTAATAAAATCCCAATCCTGTTCCATCCTCCTGAACAAGACCACCTATAACATCTTCAATCTCTATATTCGCCACCCCACTTCCCCAAACCCCCCACCAAATAACCTCACACCCCCACTAACACCTTTATCCACATACCCAAATCTCATCCTCGGAGGAGATTTTAATGCCCACCACACTGCCTGGTATAAAGACTACCTTTCTGACCCCCGAGGCAACCATATCCTTAACGAATTAGAATCCCTAAATATCCTTAATTCCAAAAACCTCCCCACCCGAATCCCTCCCCAAGTCAACCAATCCCCTACTTCCCCAGACGTCACATTCTGTTCCCCCTCCCTACACCACTTACTAACATGGGACACCATTACTGACCTACAATCGGACCACCTTCCTATTATTTCTCTAAATTCCCCCCATCAATCCCCCCCCAAAAAAAACTACTACTTACACTAACTACAAAAAAGCAAACTGGCCCGCATATACTAACTATATCGAAACTCACATCAACCCAACACAAATCCACGATACAACATCCCTTCTCACCTCCATCACTCACTTAAACAATACAATCATCAAATCTGCAAACCTTCATATACCCAAAGGCCACAGAAAATCATACAACCCCAAACTCAACCCCAATATCAGCCAACTCATTAAACAAAGAAACTCCCTCCGAAAACTCAATCCATATACCCCTCACATTTCTAACCAAATAACAAACCTAAACACCCAAATCTCTAACCTCATAACCACCAACACTACTAATAAATTTTCTGAATACCTACAACAAAACATCTCGCGCAAAGACAATAAGAAAACCTGGCAAGTCATCAAAAAATTAAACAACTCACGAAACAACCCCCACCATCCCACGAATCCCCATCTTTACCCAATAACTCCCTCCCTTCCCCAAAACAACAATCAGACAATCTTGCTAAACATTACGCTAACATCTCCCGTAAACCAACACACCCCGATAATAGGAAAACAAAAAAACAACTCAGAAAACTCAAATTAGACCACAACCCCCTACCCCCATTCACAACAAACATGATAACAGAAACCATTAAAACCCTCAAAAATTCAATAGCATCAGGCCCAGACTCCATATCCAACCTGCAAATAAAACACCTTGAAGAGAACGCAATTCTCCTAATCACAGGGATATTCTTCAATAAATCTTAAGATACTCAATGTCCATATCTCCCAATCCGAACAAGTACATAACTCAAAACTAACACCAAAAAAAGACAGTAAGTAACTCCTCCTATCGCCCAATTTCTCTGCTTTGCTCCATCAGTAAATTGCTAGAGAAACTAATATTAACCCTCGCGACTACGCTGCGGACGTTTTGCGTCGGATCATACGCGCGACTACGCTGCGGACGTAAAACGTCCGCTCAAACTTTTGTTAAAAATTTTCTTTTTTTTTTTTTTTTTTGTAACTTTTAGCATGCCCATTGTGTAATTAGGTCCTTTCTGAGTTGTTTGAGCCATTATTTTAAAAATTATGTTGGCTAATACTATTTTTAAATTTTTTTTTAAAATTGCTTGTATATTTTAAAAAGTGATTTCAATAGATTACTCTAGTATTAGCTATAAAAAGCCAAGTATACATCTGTATGTCTTCATATTTGGTAGTTTTATTTTAGATTCGACATATTCGTAATATTTTATACGAATAAAGCCTAAAATACAGTGGTTGAAATTTTATAGGTCTCTAAAAATGCGTATTTTTGTATGTATTTTTTTTTTTATTTTTTTATTTTTATTTTTTACAGATAACAACTTCAAAATGGAATAAATCAGGATAAGGAACACAGCAATACAAGAAAAAAATGTTTATTTATAAAAAATATATATTTATGTAAAATAATAATAATAATAATAATAATAATAATAATAATAATAATAATAATAATAATAATAATAATAATAATAATAATAATAATAATAATAATACACACACACACACACACTTATTAATAATAATAATAATAATAATAATAATAATTTTCTCCTTTTTGGCTAATATTTGGAAAACAAAAAAAAAATAATATATTATATTATTATAATATTATAGATTGCAGCACACCCCTGAGCACTTGACCTCCTCTGTATAATGTTTCTTGCAAAGGTAAGCCCCACACAGAATGCATACCTTTGACACTTTCGGGGCAGGCTTTATCCCATCCCTCTGGCATTTTGCGCACAGTCTTCGAAGCCTGTCCCCAGGAGGGATAATAACCTGCTGTGGTGGTGGTGGTGGTGGAGGTCGTACCTCTGGGTAAAGTGTCATTATAGATCCCTTTATCAGCAAGCTGAGGCTTTTATTCTTTTCGAATCTCCGGATGGCATGTGGTCTTATAAGTTCTGTTGCTAATGTTTCATAGAAGTTTATTCGAATGCAATGTTTTCTTTTCTGCAAGTCCTCAGCTATGTTTGGATCTTTGATGGAATGAAGGAGATATGCATTCAATGTGCAGATGTCTAGAATGGAATAGAACCATGACATGGTCCAACGAAGCGAGGCCCTTTTGCAAGAATACTTTCGGACCATTTGGTCGTCCGTATCCACTGCACCCATCGTTGAATTGTAGAATTCAATCACTTCTGGCCGCTTTTTGGGGTTTTCTCTCCCTCTGTAGGTTGCAGGGATTGAAAATTTGCTATGCATCGAAGAAAGCATTAGGACGTTCTTTACTGGCTTCTGCTTGGCTATATATGAAGCCAGCAGGATTGGTGCAGTGTCCTCTCCTGAAGGAGCTTTCTCCGCCATAACAAACTTTGTTGAATATAAATCTCGGCCAGAAGTTTCCTTCAGCTCATTGGGAAGATGTCTTCGTCTTTGGTTGAGGGTGCCAACCAGGGTTAGCCCTTCCTTGTACAACTGTGTGGCAAGTGGGATCGACGTATATAGCCTGTCCGTTGTAACATTTCTGTTGGACTTATAGTAGGGTCTCAAGAGATGAACAACGGACTCCTCAGGCGTTTTAGCTGGTTCGTCACCCACTTTACCACCATATGGCAACAGTTGCAAAATCATTTTTGTTTCGCAATCAGATAGCATTCTGATCAACAAACCATATTTCCCTGGTTTCGATTTTATATACAGACGAAATGCTGCGTTTCCCCTGAATAAACATAACATTTCGTCTATACAAAGTAAAGGGCCAGGGGTATAATTTTGTTCTAAAATGATGTTGATCATGTCAAACACTTCCCGTAGGGCTTCAACCTTATCAGGGTTGACTTGCCTTTCTGCTTCTCTCTCCTTCCTAGCTCTCCTGTCATCAAACCGGAGAAGAGTGAGCATAGCGCGGAATCTCCTCAAGGACATTCCGGCCCTATAGTAACTTTTCCCACAGTTTTCGTTCCAAAGTCGCTCTAAATCCTGTTTGGTGTCATTAAACGCCCCCATAGCTATAAGAATACCCAGGAAAGCGCGTAATTCCCATTTGTCGGTGGCCCTATAAAGATTTTCATCCTTTACTTGCTTTTCATGAATGAAATCTTGTGCGAATTCGTTTGTGTATTTTACAATATGCTCAACAACATGGTCCTGGAAATAAGCATCAAAACATTCCAGGACCGTTGAAGCTTCAGCAGCTTTCCCATTGAATTTTGATTCAACTCTTATTAGATTCCTGGCACTTGTTCTAGAGGCTTGTGGTTCTAGGGTGGACCACTTATATCCACTTGTGGCGGTATAACAAGTACCAGGAGCAGGGCGAGCGCGAGCGACAGGGGCAGAAGGAGCGGCAGGGGCAGAAGCAGGAGCTGAAGGAGCGACAAGTGCAGGTGCAGGGGCAGGGGCAGGGGCAGCGGCAGATGCAGCGGCAGGTGCAGGGGCAGCGGCAGGTGCAGGGGCAGCGGCAGGTGCAGGGGCAGCGGCAGGTGCAGGGGCAGCGGCAGGTGCAGGGGCAGCGGCAGGTGCAGGGGCAGCGGCAGGTGCAGGGTCCTCTTCCTCCACTTCCATTTCCTCTGCCAGTACATAAATGCGTTCATCACAGTCATCGACATCTGATGAACTTTCATCACAGGATGAGCTTTGGATATAATCGGGGTCAACGTCGGAATCATCAAATGCATCGTCAATAGATGAATCTCCTAGACGAAGCTTTCTAAGAGACCGACGTACTGCTCCTGTTGATTCCCCAGACGTAGAGGGTTGAACCACGTCCGCACTATCCTGAAAGAGAAAGGTTTTATAAATACCTTTGTAAGGAAGTGAATGCAATAGAAACGTTTAGAGTACATTTTATATCAAATACTTACAAAATCGCGTCTAAGCATCTCATTTTTCGAAGATTGAGAAGCTGCAGGGGTAGATCTTCTTGGAGATTCAATGGAAGAAACATTCAACAGCTCGTCGATTGTGGTCTCCCCATGCCTCCTCCTCTTCTTCCTCTGCTTCAGTGACTTTTTTTCACCACTTGATACGCCCGACGTAGACGGTTGAGATACGCCGCCCGTACTCGTTGTTTTATCCTGAAAGAGAAAGGTTTTATAAATACCTTTGTAAATGGAAGTGAATGCAATAGAAACGTTTAGAGTACATTATATCAAATACTTACATAACGGTGTCTCTCCAAAATGGATGTTGCAGAAGAAGAACTGCCAATAATGGGGGCGCCGGGTTTGAAAGGCGTGCTCGTGCGTTGACCTCCCTCCTCATCAGATGATGACGATTCAAGTAACTGCAAATAAATCACAAGTCATGTACATCATAAAAATATAACTAAAAAAACATAATTCTCAAGATATAAAAATGTTCATTTTTTAAAAATTTGTAAATAATGCTTACCAGTCTCTTTGGAGCCATGTTTTTGTTGTTAAAAAAATTTATTTTTGAAAAAAAGTATAAAACTTTGCCAAAAATTGGACAACAATACAATATTTTGCGAACAAAATTGAAATAAAATTATAAAAATTCTTTCAAATCTGAAAAAAAAGATATAAAAAATTATAAGTAAAAAAATTCAATCAAAAAATTAATAAAAAATTTAAAAATAAATAAATTATATTGTTTTACTACAGTATTTATCAAATACTGAAATTAAACGACCCTTTTTTAGGCTTTGTTAAAAAAAAAAGCATGCGGACGAAAAACGTCCGCAGCGTAATGTCAATTTGGTTACCCACGCGCGACTACGCTACGGACTTTTTGCGTCCGTTTCAACTTTGACCCCCAATAACTTTTTTGTTTTTTCCAAGATCATCACCAAAATTAATCAACATCTTCTTGAACATTTTCTTGAAGAATACCTGGAAGGAGAAGAAAAAAGAGTAAAAAAAAATACGAAAATTTTTCAAAATTTTTCAAAATAAAAGCATACGGACGAAAAACGTCCGCAGCGTAGTCGCGAGGGTTAAATAAAATTTCCCAATCTATTCCTCTCCCAGACTTCCAACACGGATTTAAAAGCAACCATTCTACAACCACAGCCCTCACCTCCCTCACACAACACATCATTAATGGCTTCAACCAATCACCTTCCCACAGATCTATCACAGCAATAGACATAAACAAAGCATTTGACACCGTCCCCACACACATCCTTATTCAAAAAATCCTCCATTCCCCTAAAATAATGACAAAAATGGCTTTCCACTTCTCACCACAACTGTTTCCTGCAAAGTCTTATAAAAACAACCTCTCCCTATTCTATCAATTACAAATTGTCCCACTAAGTGTGAGCCATTCTCTCCATTTTTATTCAACCTTTTCACTGCAGATCTGCCCACCCTAACTACCCTCACTCCACCGCAAACTTCTATCACTTATGGTGACGACATCACCTTATTTCCCCAACAACACCCAGACGTAAACACAGCCACACAACATACCCAAGAATATTTACATTATTAGAAATTTGGTTAATCACCAATAGAATGACAGCATCCCCCTTAAATCCTCCATCACCCTTTTAACCACTGACCGTCATCAATCCTCCTCCATCCCATAATCACCACTGAACAACAACCCCCTTCCTTTAAACAAAACCCCAAAAATACTAGGACTCTACCTACGACACCCACATGACGTTTTCCCATTTCGACCAAATCACTTCGCAACTCATCGACGAAAACTAAACACCCTCCGAACTCTTTCCCAACACAACTTCAGCGACAGGAAACACACACTCACTACTATCTATAAACAACTTCTTAGAACAAATTTAAACTACGCTTCTCCAGCATGGTTCCCAGCACTCTCAAAATCAAACACAAATAAATTACAAATCTCTCAAAATACAGCCCTCAGAATTATTACAGGTTGTAATTTTAAAAACCACCCTTAATCCAACATTTGCATGATGAAATCATCCTCCCATTTTCACACACATCTGGAGATGGTGGGGACTCACTCCTATCAGAAACCCGTAAACCCAACCCACCCTTGTCACCAAATTCTCTCCAATTCCCCTCGACAAAGACTAAAATCCCCTTCTTCACCAGCTCAATTTTATTACAACACTTACAATATAATTCCCCTCCCAATAGGTCATGGATTACACATATCCATACTCATCTAACCAACACTACCTTCAAAACCGCCCAAACAACAATTTATTAAACACCCCCTCCCCAAAACTTTACCCTAGAGAAGAAACGTCCAGAAGAGGGCCAAATGGGACCCTGCCCGAGCAGACTGTAGATCACAACCCAAACTCATGTAATATAAATATAGATTTAAATTAGACAATGTCCACCTCCCCACTTGCACCAGATGTCACAATTCTTAAGATGATAGAGCACCTCCTTCTGCT